>PVHY01001874.1:0-142465 GCA_004024945.1 Uropsilus gracilis | reverse complement strand
CCTTGATGGATGCGTAGTATTCCATCGTGTATATGTACCACATTTTTTTTAGCCAATCATCCGTTTGGGGGCATTTGGTTTGTTTCCAATTCTTTGCAACTGTAAACAGGGCTGCAACGAACATGCGTGTACATGTGTCCTTTTGAATTAATGTCTTCATGTTCTCTGGGTATATTCCTAGTAGTGGGATTGCTGGGTCTATTTATTTTTTTTAATATTGGTTTTGGTATTCTGAAGACTAGACCAGAATAGATATACTTGGACTTCTAAAGAATATTTGGTCAGCATTAACTCCCTATTAAGTTATGGCTGAGAAAGCAACGGTGCCTGAGATGAGCAAGTTCCATTTTAAGCTATGATAAAATACTGCTATTTCATAATCACAGATTTTGGTTGTGGACTTGTTTCTTTTGTTACAAATGTTTTCCTGACTTGATAGAGGAGATGGAGAAAAGATGAGTTGGCCCAGGGAACCATAAAGGAAGAAAGTAATAAACATATAGTGTATAGAAAACAATTAGCGCAAAATGCAACTAAACATGGATTCTGTCAAAATTGAATGAATGTATAATCAATTTCTGCTCTGGAAATTCATTTTTGTAGTTATGGGTCAATATAAGTTTTAAGAAAGCAAAGTTAATACAGGATACTAGTAACCCTTGTGGAGAAAGGATAGAGGATGGAAAACATGATTTCAGGATACTTTGTGAATGATATTGTATTAAATTTTTGGGGAAAAAAGCTAAGACTTCTTAGAGATGCTGAAAGGAATCAGTGATGAATATAAAACCATGTGGGAACAACAGTGTAATAATAACAGTGTGTAATAATAATTTAGTGTAGTAATGCTGGTAATGGCAGCTAACATTTACTTAACAGTTATGAATTAGGCACTGCCATTTGGGTGTTTTTACTTTTCAGTAGTTTACTCTTTGCTGAAAGATCCTTTTTGTGTGCATGAAAAAAATCTTCTTAAAAAAAGCACAGATTTGTTTTAAACAGTTGAACTTTCTGGTATGTAAATTACCTCACTAAAACTACTTTTAAAGGTGCCTGAACATTATTACAAATAAAATTAATATAATCGGTATGAAAGATGTAGAACCATATGTAGAAAAAACACCAACTGAGGATTGTGATTTTGTTATTGTTGTTTGATAGAAAGAGCTAGGAGAAGGTAAAAGGGACATTTAGAAAAACTTCACATTAAAATGCTAAATTTGAGTGCTGGGTATGTGCATGCTTGGTGTATTTTCTTCTGTACTTTATATTTTATCAAATATTTCTCAGGGATATTTTAGACAAATAATTGAATGTTATATTTGAGTGTTACTATGTACCTGACACTTTCCAAAAACTTAGACCTTCACAGACTCTGAGGCGTATTCTTTTATTAGTAGTCTACAGATGAAATTGAAGCTCAGATATAATAACCGGTCCACAATCATACTGCTAGTCTGCAGCAACAAATCTAACTTTAGAGCTTGTACTTGATAGTATATTGCCATGTTACACCTCTGCTTTATAGCATAGAGATACTGAACTGCTGAATTATCTTTACCAAAATATGTTCCAAAGTCTTTGTCTTTTTTTTTTTTTTTTTTTTTTTTTCAGATTATTTAATCATCCCTTGTGTTATCAGGTTACTGATGTATTTTTTTCCCTTTTACAGATAATGGCATCAGCTGCTAAGGAATTTAAAATGGACAACTTTTCACCTAAAGCTGGCACTAGCAAATTACAGCAGACAGTACCAGCTGATGCATCTCCTGATTCTAAGTGTCCTATATGCTTGGATAGATTTGATAATGTGTCTTACTTAGATCGCTGCTTACATAAGTTCTGTTTCCGCTGTGTGCAGGAGTGGTCAAAAAACAAAGCTGAATGTCCATTATGTAAACAGCCCTTTGATTCTATTTTTCATTCTGTGAGAGCAGAAGATGACTTCAAGGAATACGTCCTAAGGCCTTCGTATAATGGTTCTTCTGCCACCCCTGATGTTCGAAGATTCCGCTATCGTACAACCATGACAAGGGAACGAAGTGCTTCTGTTTATTCACCTAGTAGTACCTTGAGTAGAAGAACAACAACACCACCAGATAGTGGAGTTCTCTTTGAAGGATTAAGCGTTTCAGCAAGACCTCGAGATGGTGAAGTTTCTCAATTTATGAGCCAGATTGCAGTAAGAAGGCCAGCAAATGCAGATGAAAGATCTTTGCGCAAAATTCAAGAACAGGATATTATAAATTTTAGACGAACTCTCTATCGTGCTGGTGCTCGTGTTAGAAATATTGAAGATGGTGGTCGCTACAGGGATATTTCAGCTGAATTTTTTCGTAGGAATCCTGCTTGTCTTCATAGATTAGTCCCCTGGTTAAAACGAGAGCTTACTGTTCTTTTTGGAACTCATGGGTCTCTAGTGAATATTGTACAGCATATCATCATGAGTAATGTTACTCGCTATGACTTAGAGAGCCAGGCATTTGTGTCTGATTTAAGACCTTTTTTACTTAATAGAACTGAGCATTTTATACATGAATTTATTAGTTTTGCTCGATCGCCTTTTAACATGGCAGCCTTTGACCAGCATGCTAATTATGACTGCCCTGCTCCTTCCTATGAAGAAGGTAGTCATTCTGATTCTTCAGTCATAACAATATCGCCTGATGAAGCTGAGACCCAAGAACTGGATATTAATATAGCCACTGTTAGTCAGGCACCATGGGATGATGAGACGCCAGGACCATCATACTCAAGCTCAGAGCAGGTACATGCTGCTATGTCTTCTCTTTTAAATACTTCTGACAGTTCAGATGAGGAACTTGTAACAGGAAGACCCACATCTCAGATACAAGGAGTACAAACCAATGAGGACCTAAATAATGACAGTGATTCTTCCTCAGATAATTGTGTGATTGTTGGGTTTGTTAAACCACTTGCTGAGAGGACCCCAGAACTTGTGGAACTTTCCTCTGATTCTGAGGATTTAGGTGCTTATGAAAAAATAGAGACAGTAAAGACACAAGAACAAGAGCAGTCTTACAGTTCTGGTGATAGTGATGTTAGTAGATGCTCGTCTCCACGTTCTGTTCTTGGAAAGGATGAGCAATTAAGTAAAAGTCATTGTGATTCTGGTGTGAGAATCAAATCAAAGAAGGAGGAGAAACAATCTACACCTTTGTCCTCTCCCAGAGAACTCAGCTCATCTATCAGAGTAGACAGAGTATACTCCCCTTATAATCATAGACATCGAAGGAGGGGAAGATCAAGAAGTTCAGATTCACGTTCCCAGAGTAGAAGTGGGCATGATCAGAAGAATCGTAGGAAGCATCATGGAAAGAAAAGGATGAAAAGCAAACGATCCAGAAGCAGAGAGAGTAGCAGACCTAGAAGCAGAAGAGACAAAAAAAGATCGAGAACTCGAGATAGCAGTTGGTCAAGAAGAAGCCAAACTCTGTCTCTAAGTAGTGAAAGCACAAGCAGATCAAGATCTCGTAGCAGTGATCATGGCAAAAGAAGGTCACGGAGCAGAAATCGAGATCGTTATTACTTAAGAAATAATTATGGAAGCAGATACAAGTGGGAGTATACCTACTATAGTAGAAACAAGGACAGGGATGGCTACGAGTCATCTTACAGGAGGAGAACTCTGTCCAGAGCTCATTATTCCAGACAATCTTCGAGTCCAGAATTTAGAATTCAATCCTTTTCTGAAAGAACAAATGCTCGCAAAAAAAATAATCACAGTGAAAGGAAATACTATTACTATGAAAGGCACAGATCAAGGAGCCTATCTAGTAATAGATCAAAGACTGCTTCTGCAGGACCTGACCGAGGGAGAAATGAAAAGCCTGGAGGGAAACGAAAATATAAAACAAGACATTTGGAAGGTACTAACGAAGTAGCTCAACCATCTCGTGAATTTCCTTCTAAAGTAAAAGAGACTCATTACCAAAAAATGTCATCGAAATTGGATGGAAACTACAAAAATGAAAGTGACAGTTTTTCAGATAGCCGCTCATCAGACAGAGAGACAAAACACAAGAGGAGGAAGAGGAGAGCCCGGAGCCTAAGTGTTGAGATAGTCTACGAAGGAAAAGCTACTGATACAACTAGACATCATAAAAAGAAAAAGAAGAAACACAAGAAGAAGCATAAGAAACACCATGGGGATAATGCTTTACGATCTCCAGTTGTAATTACCATTGACAGTGATAGTGATAAGGATTCTGAAGTAAAGGAGGATCTAGAATGTGACAGCAGTCGTCCTCAAGACCCACTACAAAATGAGCTGTCTCCTTCCTTGGAATCATTTGAAACTAAAGATATAGTTACAATAGAAGACGAATTTGGTGTTCTGGACAAGGAGTGTGATGTTACTACATTCAGTAACAATTTGAATAATGTCAACAGAACTGTAGGTGATATTCCGCCCCAGGTAGCTTCCGTTGAAAAGACTCTTGATGTTAGAGAAGAGAGCACTTTTGCCTCTGACTTAGAGAACCAGCCTAGTAATAACCCTGTTCAGACTGAACCATCAAGGCAAACGCCATCGCCACGGACATCAGTAATGCCAGTGTCTCTTGATAGAGATTGTGATATGTCTTAAAGCTGCCAAAGCCTTTCACTGAGAATTCTGATGGTAAAAAAGGAACAGTGTCATCTACTCCAGTCTATTTAAAGATGACTTTTGGTGAAAAACTCTTTTCCCCTTTAAAATATTTTAAGTGGTTTTTTTTTTTGTGTGTGTGTGTTAAAGTTTTGTAAAAATCATTATTTGTTTAAAAAGTATGTATGTTCCACCCTCAGAGATATGCACTTTTAAGTGGAGAAAATATTGCTAGCAGTTTATTTAAAACTTGGGTCCTTTTTAAATAAAAAATATAAATTTTAGAAGTTATTTCATAAAGCCATATGGTATTGACATATTTTTAAAGTAGTCAATGAGTATTTTTGAATTTTTGTTGGGGGAGTTATTCTGGAAATGTGCTATAACCTAGGAGAATCCCTTTGAGCAGTCTTTATTTTTCTTAAATATTTGTATTCAAAATCATTTCTTCAGGTTAAATCGAGACATTTGAATCTGCACAGTTTATCTTGACATCTGCCAAAAGAAACATTTAAATATTTTCCTTTATATACTTGTTTTTGGACTGCCAGTAAAGCAAATGTGTATTAATAAACAAAAGAAAAAATAAAATAGTAACACTTGAAAACAAGAATCCAGAAATTTTCCTATGCAGTTTTGTTTTCTAAGTAAAATTATTATTGGAGCTAAAATCTTGAAAATAAGAATATACTTGAGTCATAAATACACATTTTAAGTTATCTGCACTTAATTTTACAGGTTTTGTAATTTTTTAATGTTATATGTTCAGAAAATTGCAATTACACATTTAGTTTACTTAAAACAAAAAGCTGTCATCAATCTCCTTTTTACATTTGTAGTTCTTTTACACAAAGTGGCCTTGTTTGTTTCATTCTCTTTTAGAGATGATAAGATTGTGTTACTTTCTAGCCTAATAACAGATTGCCAGTGAGTAGCAGAACTTGAATTAAATCTAAATTTAGCTTTCAGTTTGCCTTGCCTATCATCTTCATTCATTATTCACTAAAAATTGAAATGCTTGTTGTGTGCAAGTCCTATAGTAGGTTTTAAGAGTCAGTGATGGAGAGGACAGCTGATGACTATTCCCTGTTCCCTGCCCTCATGGGATATGCCCCACTCCTTCCTCCCTGGCTCCCCCCCACCCCCTTACAAACTAAATTCTAAGTTCTTTGGAGAGAGAACATAATTTCCTTTAAGAGTATGCAATGGAGGCTTAATTTCAGGAGGGAGTGGTGGTTAAATTGAAATCCAGAAAATAAGAATAGTTAACAAAGGTAAAGGTGTACAAAGATCAAAACAAAGGGGAGCCTCACATTCTGAGAACCAAAAGAGCAGGGTTAACGGATAATGGACCAAGCTTTTGTGGCCATGTTTAAAATTTGTTTTAACCCAAGAACACTAGAAACTGCTTTGAAATGATAATCTCACACGTTTGCAAGTTTACTAATAAGCCTGTTGGGAACTTGTCAGAAGACTGTACAATTGATAGAACACATGGTGATTTCACATTCAGTGCAACTTTCACTGAAAACTGAAAACATTGGCTCCATCTCCTGGTCCACTTTAAATATTTAAGCCCCAAATTTCCAGATAACTCATTTCTTTGCTCTCAGTTCCCTCATCCAGTCATAATATCCTGGTCACTAAATATTTTCCTATTGTATCTATATCATCCATTTTAATGCAGCCATAATCTCTCACCTATATTAGAGTAATGGGTCAAACTGCACCTGTGGTGCTAAAACTGGTTGCTTTGTTGCTTTTGTTTGCTCCATCTGTTCTTAATGTAGCATTCAAAAGAACTCACCAAAAAGTTTTTCATTCCCTTAAAGTCTTTCAGTAGCTTCCTATCATGAGGCTGTTTGAAGCAAATAGAACATCCATGCATAATAGGGTTTACAGATGTCTTTTAGGCTGTAAGCTGTCTTTAGTTTTTTTTAACTTTCTTTGTACTGTGACCACAGTATGTCATGGAGCTGCTGCCCTAATGTAGAGCCTTTGTGCATAGTATGAAGTGAATTCAGTCCTGAGTAAATTAGATTTCTGCTGGTGTGTCTAGTACTTGGGCTCAACAGATACTTGGTGCTTGATAACCCTGGACTCAGGGTGTGCATCACAATTTGTAATTGATTGCTAAATATGTCCCAGCAGTCTGACAATTCTTTGGCCAGCAGTATGATGTATATACTGCAGTGTCCCCCACTTTTTTTTTTTGGTACATAAATGCTTAAAATACTTGGAGTAGTTGCCAGCTTTTAAAAAAAACGAAGCTGCTTTTTGCATTCACAGAGCTATCTGTAAACCTAAAGCTGTATTTTATTCGCTCATCTGAATTATCTGACATTTTACCTCCAGTTTCCAGTGATGTGACCTTTTGACTTATTTGTGGAAGGGAAATGCAACAAAGCTTTTACATTTGCTTGTTAACTGAACCTGCCTTAGATCACAATGGACAAACTTGTCATTTCCTTTATTTTTTAGTTCAAGTTGACCTCAGCTTGTCAGGAAGCTAACCCCAGGGCCTCCCCAACCCTTCCTTTCTGTAGTAATGGCAGCTGGTGGTTACAGGGAGGCAAGGGTTTATGCAAAGTAAAATGACAACCCATGGGTTTATGCAAAGTAAAATGACAACCCATGTTTACTGGGAATTCTGTCATTGCAGGGAATAAATTATAATTCCCTGACAATATAGGGTGTGAATACTCTGAGTCAGTAGCACATTCAGAACTTTGGATTTGGCAAAAATCTTGGAGTGTTGAAGGGTGCCAGATCCCACATGTAACCTGGTTTGGATTGTTGCCAGCTCAGTGTTTCCCACCAAAGGTGGCATGGGGTGGAATGTAGAAGGGGAGCAATGTGTTCCTTTTCAGATTTCATCAACATTCAGAATATGGATACATTTTAATAAAAACATTACCCCTTTATACTACAGTAATGTTAGATGGTTTAAATTACCATGATGATGTTACTGAGACCAGAATTTGTAATTGTCCAGTACTTGACACTTTTAGGAAAACTTAAAATGGAACTGAATCATTAATCTTTACGTATGTAATCTGTCATATGGTTTGGGAGAGTACATAGTTGAAGAAAAAGCTTGATAAATCAATTTGTTGATGCAGAAGGATGAGAATGGGATTTGTACAATTCTCAAAATTTTTTGGTTGAAGTAATTTCAAAACAAGTTTTAAAAAGTGCTTTTATAGGTCTGCATGAGAGTGTACGTAAATCAGAATCAGTTGCCAACTCTATACACAATTCCACAAAATGAAAAGAACCAGCCACAAAGACAATTATATAACGACTATTAAATATTCTCTGGGAGATAAAGCCCGTCACTAGTGTTCTGGTACCATTTATAAGTCTGCTCTTGTGCAGATGTGAGAGTCTTAGTCTAAGACACATGGTTTGTCTATAACTCCTGGTCATAGGTGCAGAAAAAACTTAAGAAGGGATGGATATAAGGATGTGAAGAGAAACTGAAACAGAAAAAGTTGAAAATAAAGGAGAACAGTCACTGATGTAGCAAAGATAACTTCAATGGGAGAGGGGCTCCAGAACACAGGTAAGTGAATTAGTTATGCATAGAAGCTGAGACTTCCTTTCTGAAGTGCAGAAGGTAAAAATGGACACATGTGTTTGGGTAGATACACAGATGAAGTTCATGCTTTAATGTTTCTTCATGAAAAGGAAATGAGAAAAATGACCATGAACGGGGATGGACTTGGGGACAGTAGTAGAAAAATGAGATGGAATATTTAAATTTATGGGACAGCTAGATGTGTGATTTAATGTGGCATTCAGCTCAGGCAATTTCAAAGGGCACTTGTACACAGTGTATAAGTATACAGGCAATAAATGGATGAGATTTTCCTATGGTTGAAGTTTTAAATGTGAGTAAAAGGTCAATGGACTTTTGTTGAAAAAGATACTGGTGAGTTAATTTATGCATACTGGTATCTGGGCTGTGTAGAGAAGGAAGAGGAAATCAAGCTTTGAAGTAACCGTTTCACTTAAGAGAACAGGGAGATTTGGGGTTTTTCATTGAAGTTCAAGCAGATTTATTGGAAGTGGGAGTTGTTAGAAGGCTGAAAAATTAATCCTTTCAGAGAATCCCTGATTCTAGGCATGATTGGAAATAATAAAATGGAAGGTCATGCAAGTGACTGGAATTGAGGATAATGATCTATGAGTCAGCGTGGGAGAAACTCTGATACCTGGAGATAGAAGCTAGAAAATTAAGCGGTAGTAATGTCATGGTATTATAGTTTATCCTTTAGACTGGTGTTCCACCACAGCAACTAGAGAAGATAACCAAAATTTGTCAAATAATTGACAGATTCCCTTATTCTGAGTTTTTAGTCAAGTATTAGGAAGTTATTGGGAAACAGTTTAGTGGGTTATGGCCATTTGAAAAAACTAAGATTTTTTTTTTTAATACAATGTAATGAGGATTAGTCAATTCTTCCCTACTTTTCTGCAATATTGGAGCATGGTAAATACCAGATCTATGAGAAAAGCAAGAAGCAAGAGAAATGTAATGGAATTTGGCTAAGCTCTGAGTCTATATACAATCCTGTAGATGGTGTACCTGCAATATTTACCAAATTATTGGGTGACATGGGGGTGAAAATTAGGCACTGAATTTTAAAATGCCTTACTAAATGCCTAATTTTGTGTTTTCCTGGAGTAGGCTCACTTCTGCTTCCCTGTGTGATAATCTGTACTTTAAATAGGTAAGAAAATATCCTAAGCAAGGGGATAGTCTTTTCCTTTTTTATCTATAAAATTTGTTCATACATTGAGTTACATAGGGTCTAGAACTTGCTAAATGTAAAGTGTATAGAATGAGTAAGGTGAAACCAGCAAACTTTAAAGAAGGTGCAAATGGACCAGTTAAGATTTGTAATGAAACAACTAGCAATGGTCATACATTTGCGTGGGTGAAAGACATCTTTGCTGTAGCTCAAATGGAAATCAGAAGTCCTATAGAACAGTGACAGCAGGAATCCAGGAGAGGCTGGAGTTCAATCCATTTCTGAAGGAGACTAGACAAGATCTGGGGTTTGTGTAGATAAGGGTAGACTGAAGCAGGGGGAAAAGTCTCCCATGATCAGACTAAGCTTTCTTTGTGAGAGATACAGGATGATAATGTTCAAGTAGGAAATACAGGATTGGGGGTAACTGGAGGGAAATGAGTTTGGTTTGAGCCACCTAGTGCTGACTAATTGCCTACTGCTGGCACACAGAGTTTGAGCACTTGAAATGTGGTCAGTAAAACTGAGAAACTGAAATTTTACTTGTAACTAAAATAGCCACATGAAGCTCATAGCTACTATATTGGCCAGTATGGGTAGATTTCTGCCACAGAAAATTCAGTGAGATAGCATGGAATAAAGGGTACAACCATGCAGACGATTGCCTTTGGGTAGCTGGAAACTGATTCTTGGAGGAGAGACTGGGACTAGAGAGATGATTTAGGAGTCCCTGGGGGGCTGAGCAATCTTCCAGAAAGGAGGGTAGACCAAGAATGCAAGCAGAGATGAGAAATCTAGCAAACATGACATTAAGTAGGCTGGCAAAAGAAGAGCACCTGTCAAAGAAGACCAGAGTGTTCCCTCTAGTCCCATATACTTTTTTGCTTCTTCTTTGTTAGATCTTCTGTACCAAATGTGGTGCCCTGTACAGAGGAGAATACAAGCAGACTTTCTGAGAGGTTAATATTTTTTAAGTTCTTGGGAGTACATTCTTGCCTCTGTGTGGATGTATCATTCTATCAGGAGATGTTACTGGGGTGGAACAGGCTAGGGTGGAACAGGCTAGCTTGCCTCAAAGGAGACTAGTCTTTTGATCCTATTCTTCTCTCCTACACTTTTTTCTCATGCCCAGTATTTATTCTCTATATTATGTGTAAATCACTCTCAAACCCTTCAGACTCTCTTGCTGTTCTTTTTCTTTTCATTTATGTTATTTAGGGGTAGGCAAACTTTCTATAAAGTGCCAGGTAGTATTTTAGGTTTTGCATGCTACATGACATCTGTCATATAATTTTTTTCTATAATACTTAAAAGATCCTACCAATTTTTAGTTTGCAGACTATATTGAAATAAGGCACATACCAGATTAGACCTGTTAACTGTAGTTTGCTAGCCTGTTACCTAGCATGACCTCAAGCTGATCCCAACATTTTAGTTGTACCTGTGTGCCTCCTACTAAGTGGTCCTGGAGGAAATCAGTTAACTACAGATTGGTGTCACAGGAAAACAACCATCTATCTCAACTTTACAATATACAGTGGAGTTCTTAGTATTCTTTATTCTTGTTCAATGGCGTGATGGCCGTTGTACACGTTTTTCTCCTCAAACTCCCACTTTTTTCTGCCTTGCACTTTCCTTGATTGAGCAGTCGTCAGCCTGAGGCTCAAGTAAACACACCCTGCCTTTTTACCTCTAGCATAATTATTGTTGACACGGCCTGTCCAGTTGGTCATGTTGGTTTTCTAATGTGCGCTGGTGGATCTGCTGGTCTATGTTGACCTCAGCTGGGGTTACCAGGCTCTCTGTGGTCTCATCTTTGAGTACATTCACTGACGTGTTTACATGGTCATGGATATATGAGCAGAATTGCACCAAGTGCTTCACTCATGGATGAAGCCCTTTTCCTTTAGACCTCTAGTTCTCAAAATTTCACATTAGAATCATCTGGAGGATTTGTTTAATATTGATTGATGAACCTCACCCGCCAATAGTTTATGATTTAGGTCTGGGATACCAAAATCTTGCTTTTCAACTCATTTCCCTTTTCTGAGTTCTGATGCTGCTGGTCTGCGAACTACAATTTGAAAATCACTAATCTAGGGTAATTCTTAGATCCGGAGACCTGGATTTCACTCACATTCACTGCAATAAGAATTTTTGATTCTCAGTTGTCTTTTTTCTTTTAGCCCTTGCTTTTTAGTGACCTTGCTACTCAATAAGGTCTGCTGACTAACAATACCAGCATCATCTGGGAGCTTGTTAGAAACGCAAAGTCTCAGACCTATTAGATCAGAATTTGCATTTTAACATGACCTGGTGGTTGATTTGGATGCATATTAATATTTAAGAGGCTCTGCCTTTGGGTCATTCTTAATCAGCAAGCAAGTGAGCACATTCTTGACTTTCTCCTCCAAATCTGTCTTTCATTGTTCTTATATTAATATGTGGTACCACCAGTCATGCAGTACTCATGCTAAACAGATTGGACTCCTCCTTGGCTCCTCTCTCACAAATTCTCCATCCAATGCATCAGCAAATTATGTTAGATTTTAGGACTATATATTCTGCAGCATCGCCACTTCCGCTGCTTCAGTCCTAGTTCAAGGTGTCATTATCTTTTATTTACATGGTATTATAATGTCTTATCTAATCCCTCTGCTGCCACCCTGGCCCCCTGCAGTTGGGTTGACTCCAGTCAATTGCAGTAATTCTATGAAAACATGACATGTTATCCCTCCTCTCAAAATTTTGCATTTGTTTCCTTATGTTTAGAATAAAAACCAAAGTCCTTATCATCACCAAACCCTTATGTCCACTGCCTTGGCCTCCTTTTCCTTCCCCTCTCTCCAGTCCACTCTGCTCTCTTAAGTCAGCCTGCTTACCTCATCGCCAGTTGTATTTAACCTGTGTTCATGAAGCCTAACTACAAGTGTCTTTCACTTTTTTTTGTTTTATTCATTTGTGCATTCTATCTCTTTGCATGGAATCCTTCCCTGCTTTTATTTAAATAGTTGATTCCTTGACATTCTTCAGGATTTAGCTGAAATGTGACCTACTCAGAAAGGTATTCTCTTAGCACTATATTAAAATAATTTATCCTAGCCTCCATTATTTCCTGTCCTATGACTCTATTTGCTTTCTTTGTAGCACTTTATATTTGGCAATTACCTAGTATTTTTGTGGTTTTTGTATCTTTATTTTTTATCTTCTCCCAGCCCTAACCATACTCCAAACTCATAACAGACTCTTTTTTACGTATCTCCCGTACCCAGTTTTTTCACAATATCTGACATAAAGTAGATACTCTCTAAATGTGTTGAATGAATTAATATTCAGGTAAAGCTGACTTCTCACCATTCTGTAACACTCCCCTGCTTCCATGGTCTTGGTCAAATTTTACCTACAAATCTGCCAGATGGTACCATTTCTTTTAGTTCTTTCAGATTCATGACACTACAATTGTTGGTACTTAACAAATCCACTTTTATTTGAGGTAATGTTATTTCTAGTATAAAAGGAGGCATGTCTTTATCTTTTTAAAAAGAAATTTTGAAGCTGGAATCTTAAATACTGGTTAAAAATCCAAATCCGGGAAGTAGTAGACTAGCTTATATAACTATTATAAAATGAGCAAAACATACCGAACAAGTATTTAAGGGAATTGGAGGAAATTCAAAAGTAGAAACTGGAGGGATTTAGAACAGGAATTACATAGCATGAGAACTGCATTTATTAATTTGCTTTACTACTGAGCATCCTCCGCCCAGTCTATGTGAAGCTGGGTCACAAACAGAGAACACAGTTGTGTTAGAGGATGAACCCTGGGGCTGTCAGAGTGACAATTCCAAGGGGGTAAATTTCAGAAAGAATCGCAAAGATGGAGCCCTAAAATTTGTATTTAAACCTTACTCACATCCTTGACCAACTTTGAAATGCATGCAGGGGCCCCAAGGAGCACTGGGAAGCAATAGATGAAATCACTCAACAGGTAACTGACACTCACAGACAAATGCAGAACTGGGAGTCGAGTTCCACCAACTGAAGGGCTGGGGAAGCATCATCTCACTGAAATCCCTGCTGGGTCACACTCAAATAGGAAATACTATGACCCAGAAAAAGGGATTCACTCAGTAGTAAGGGCAAAACTGAAAAAAACTCACTGCACTGTATGAAACAGCTGTATTCAAAATGAGCAGCAGGGATGTTAGTTAGCTAGAGCAAAAAGCAACACCCTCAGAATAAAACTATAAAAGTTAGCCAAAGATGGGAAACAGGCTCAAACCAAGGTCCATGTTCCTGAAGGTGCTCAGGCTCCCGAAAGTGCCCAGGCTGTACAAGTGCTGCAGAACAGAGCACCTGCCTGCTCACATGAGGACAGGAGCTGCATAACCCTTGGACTGCTTCTTGGCATAGCACTGATGTTTTCCATGCTTTTTATATAAAAAAAACCCTGAAGCAGGTAAAAAAAAAAATCCATGTCTTTCATTGTGTCTAAACTTTATCGCTTTATATATAAAAGCAAAATAGGAAAAGCTAAATAAAATGAAAATCAAAACACTGTCTAGGGGTCTGCCTCAGTTCCTGTTGGTCTGCAAGTTCTCATAGGATGTCAAATCAGGCTGGTATCCTGGGAGGAAACAAAACTCTACTGGGGTATAGCCACTAGTTTCGGTTTGGATTTTTTCCTCTATAGTTAAAGTTCACAGGTATCTGTCAGTGCCTGGTTTCCATTTCTGTAGAAATCCTGCCTGGTTTAGGCTGAAGACAAGGATGAATCCTCCTTCCTGCCCACTGAACTGCCTGCTTATTTCTGGGCTATGTCAGGAAAATTCTGGACCCTACCTACCTCCTAGGCTAGATGGCTCCTGGTTTAAGGAGGGTGAGTAGTCTCCAGGGGTGCCCACTCCTTGGGGCAGGAAAAAAGCTAGAACTTGTTTCCCCTTTGCTTTTTTCCTTTCTTTTGATTAATACAATTAACCTGTTGGAACCTGTGACTAGATCCCTATGTCATTTTATACTTGAGACTGTCGAATTTGGAGGAGACTTTGACCTGCTCTCCTGCGAAGTGTGGGTCAAAGCTGGGGAAGTAAATCGCTCTTGGTTTCATTTGTTTTTACCAATAGCTAAGGTCAGAGATTCGGATAAAAGATAGTGGCCCTTCCTTTAAATCCTCTTCAGCCCAAATTTTTTGGGATAAGAGACTTGTGAGGACAGATGTACACAGGTGAGGCTAAATGGTGTTCCATCTCTGAGGAAGCTGACACTTGCTCATTTCACTTCCAAACTAACTAGGAATGTAGAAAACCAGGATTGAGTGGTTTGGGGCTTGTGCAGGCATTTCCATCAATATATGAGATGTATGTGTTAGATAATAGCCATTTTGTAACTGTGGATTGAAGTGCTTTGTGCTTGGAAATGAGCAGGAATTTGGGGAAAGAAAAAAGGTGCAGGTGCTTGGAAGGAGTTGAGAGGAGATCTGGCAGTTTCCTTTCCAGCTCCAAGTGCCTGAGTATCATTTCTGATGTGAGGCAGTTTTTGGAAAGTGCATTAAAGGAGACAAGTAACTTACTGCTAATAGTTTCACAGAACCAAACTGCAGACTGTGGAGTAAGGAGTCAAAGAATTCCACTGAAAAAGTGGATCTCAGCTGTACTTTTAGCTGTGCTCAGAGAGAAGTAACTAGATAACATCCTAGTGAAGAGAATAGTTTGGATCCTTGAGAAATGGAATCCCATACTAGGTATCTCTTAGAAATCCTTGGAATGATGTGAGTCCTGTTTTTTAACGTGCTCGTGTAGTGATTCAATAAATACATCTAATCTGTGTCAGGCATTTTTGGAGATAATTTGCAGATGTTACTATACATGCTGCCTAATAAAAAGGATCATGTTAGGAGCTGAGGAATAAGTGGTGTGTGTAATAGAAACTGTTCCTGCCCTAGTAGAAACTAGAGTATATATATGGAGGTAAATAAATAAATAATAAGTATTAAATGTGATAAGTGCCTTGATGGAAGCCATAGGTTATTATCTATGGGAATGCATAGGTGGGATGGCTACCTAATCTGAAAAGGTTGGGCAAAGCTTTTCAGATTTATAGCATTCAAGCTGAAATCTAAAGAAACAATGACAACTGGAAGAAGGCAAAAGAGATTGCAAGTAAAGGTCTCATTTATGTGTAAGGGCCCCAGATGAGAGATAATGCAGTGTGTTGCAGAAATCCAAATAATATTAGTGTTGTGGAAGTGTGGAGAAGGAGAGAGGGATTAAGAGGAAGATGAGGCTTGAGTGGCAGTTAGAACTATGGGAACAATAAAGCTAGGCATGGTGGCATGTGCCTGTAATCCCACTTACTTGGGAGGCTGAGGCTGGGGGGTCACTTGTGTCCATGGGTTTGAGACAGCCCTGGGTAACTTAGCGAGACCTAGTCTCTTAAAAAAAAAAAGAAGTAGGGAAATGAACAGTTTTGGACTTCATTCACTAAGAAAGCTGCAAGAAGGGCAACAAAATTAAGTTTATGTTCTAGAAAAATAACTGACTGCAGCTTAAGTGACAAATTTGAATAGATAGAAGACTGAAAGGGACTAGCAGATACCAAGATTCCAAGGCAATAGAGCACATAGCAAAACTGGAGACAGGATGGCCAATTAGAAGAGGAATCTAGATCTTGGAATAAGTGAGTGAATTCATGAGATGGTGAGAAAATATATTCACTAGGACCCCAGGGGTGAGGAGGAGAGAGTTGAGTGGAGAATGACTGCCAGTTTTGGATTTAGCCCCCATGGGTGAATAATGGTGGTGTTTGAGATGGGAAATATGGAGGAGGCACAGGTTTGTGCTAGATCAAGGGGTTATATACATCCAAAGAGAAATGCTCCGATTATTGGATGTATATCTAGATTGGGAGTTCAGGAGAAAAGTCAGTTTGGGAACTCATTTATCTCCAGCTTCACCTTGGGTAATATTGACAATGGAAGGTCAGTAGATAGCCTGGGACAGAATCTTGAGGAAACCTGTTAGGGGAGGTTACCACATTCCTCACCCCCACTTACATGTAATGCCTTGGACTACTTACAGGGAACTATGGGCAGAGCTGAGAGGCCAGGTGAAGGTGTGGAACACAGAAGGTGGGTGGGGAGAGTGAACGCTTGTTTCTGTAGCCATGGTACTCCTGGGAAGGAGATTTAGAGAAGATTCATGTGGAGGAAAGACAAGCAGAAACCCTTGGAAAGAGATCCATGTGTGAGAAAGTTGGGGAGACTGATGATGGCAGCCTTTACCTTGATTTGCATTTTTGTGTCTTCTTTTGTTCCAAACTTGCCAGTCTTCTTTCATCCTCTTCTTGCTATTCCCTATGAGAAGGTGCCTTATACTGGTGGCAAGCTTGGGATCTCGGCTGCCCTGCTTCAGGCTAACCCTGTTTGATTGGGCATTTGTCCATGAAGAGGATGAGTAATTTGGGGTGTTTTATTGGGAAACACTAGAAATATTCTCTCCCCTTTCTCTGCACTCTAATTCTATCAACAGTCATTCACACTGAGTATACGTCCTTTTTTCTTTGTGTGGTCAATGGCAGTATCCCATTTTAGAGCATGCAGCCCATTTGTTTGGGGTCCCTAGGTACCTCTTGGTCATGGGTTAACAAAGCTGTCTTTTAGAAGGTGAGCAAATGAAGAGAGGCCTGGGAGATATAGGCACCGAGGCACAGTGAGAATCAAGGAAAAGTCTTGGAGTGGATAACAGAGCTGAGTGAGGAGAGAACAAGACTCGTCAGAGGTCAAAAGAAAAACTCCCCTTGACTTTGGCATGATAGACCGCTGAGCCACTCACAGAAACAATTTCTGAGGAATGGGAGTGGTGGTAAAGGTGTAAGATGATTGGGAAGCCTAACTGCAGGAACAGATAGAGAATAAATAGGCAGTAAAGGAAACCAATGTAGGCAGTTCTTTTGAAAATGCAGTTACCAATTAAAAATTACAGTGGAGGAATTAGTAGTGTTTTACACAAATCCAGACTTAGAACTTGATTACAATGTGGATTCCAAAAAGAAGAACAAAAAAGGAAAAATAAATGGGAACTATAGAAGAAAATCCTGCTAATTTAAGGGGAAAAATAGCATATTTTATCATGTAGTGAGATGGGAATCATGTTTCTACATTGGTAGGACTTGCAACTGATAGGAAGAAATCATAAGATTTTGGGAATAACGAATAAGTTTACTCCATGTGCCCTATAATGGAAACATCAAACCTGTCCTTGACTTCTCTACAACACTAGCTGCCAGGTGGGGAAAGGATAAGAAGTATCCACATTGTCTTTTGATAGTGTCTGTGGATAGGAAGGGAGCAAGGCAGGGGGTGAAGAGACTACTCAGGAGGTCCTCGTATATTACTGAGGGGTATTAGCATATGATCTAAATGGGGAAGTGATAGATGGATGTAGAGACATGAATGTCTACCTTCTTATTTCTCTTGCCTCTAACATCCTGTTTCCACCATTCTAAATCCTGCCAATTTCTCACTTCTAGGCTTTTTTTTTTTTTGGTTTATTTTCACACATTACTGTGTGAAAATACCTAAAATCCAATATTTACTGTTTCATTTGTTTACTGCTTGTTATCTCATTTGTAGCTGAGGCTGGGAAAAAAGTATGTCAGCATTACCTCATGAGGCAGATTCTTTAGTTCCCTTCATTAAAAATGAATTGACGAGAGGAAAAATTTAACCCAAGAGCATAGCTCTTGCCTGAGAATTTTATTACATTGTGTTCTTCCTGAGAGTAACTTAGGTTGCTTGAGAACAGGGCTATGTCTTCCTCATCCTTTTTATTCCCAGTACCTGCACAGAGCCTGAACCACAGCAGATGTTCAGTTTTTGAACTAAGCAACTGAGCTCAGAGATGCATACACAAGGAAGCACACACTGTCTTTTGGCAGCAATTCTACACTTGGCCTAGGAAGGTACTGTGGAGTTTAGATGGTTAAAGTTCACTGCATAGCACTAGAGACTGTGTTGAGGTCTGTCTCTCTTGTCTTTATGTACCCTCCTTGTCATAAGCTGGGGGGTATGGGGGGGAGGGGAACCTATTCTTTTTACTCACTGGTTCTTCATATTTAAATACAAAGTTAGATTTTTTTCACATCTGTTGTTTTATGTCTAGGCTGCTTTAGTTCACAGCAGTGGGCCAGTAAAACTGGTATTGGACATATTTGGGTTTGAATTCCTGTTCTCTGCCACATACTGTGATATTACTTGAATTACTTAGCTTTTCTGAGTTTCATTTCTTCATCTAGAAAATGTAGTATCTACCTCAAGAGGCTGTGAAAACTAAATCACGAATGTAAGGCCATGGTTTTTTTGTTTGCATATTCAGCAAACTGTCACATATATGCAGAATCACTGTGACAAACTCACAAAAATCACAAAAAAGACTGTTTGAAGGGAACAATTCTGTTTACATAATAAGAATGAAAATTAGAGGGTGAAGCATGTGTTGAAACTTAAATGGCTGATTATAAAAAACTATGAAACACATTTTTCCCCAGAAAATTTATCTCAAAAATCAAATTATGGGTTTTGGAGACAGAAATATGAACAATATTTCTATTCATATGGGTGGTTACAGTTCAGAAAGTATGCATGGTATTCCAGATGTCAAAGATGAAGAGAGCCGCATTTTTAAATACTTCCTGTACACTTCACTTTGGTAGACATGTTGTTTCTTGATGGAAAGGCATGTTTTAGATGTAGCAGCTTTTGGGAACTGTGCTGTAGCAGCTGAGAGAAAATCAATTTCCCATCCTGTTCCCAGGATGTGCTTAGGAACACTCTGGGAAGTTCTTAAGAAGCAAACTCAAAAGTTATCCCATTCAGCATTGTCTTTGTTTGCTTTTTGAAACTTAGCCGTGGAGACAACAGTGCAAAAACAAAGGCTGGGTTCTGTGCTGTGTCTTAGCATTCCTGTCATTTATATTGGAAGCTAATAAAGTGAGTGATGATGAGCACTGTAATGACTCGACCAGTGACAGCTTGATCAGTAAGTGGATCCTTTTGCCATATCCCAAAGGAAATGCTTTCCTTACCTCTGGTAAAGCCACATGCTTAGAAATCCAGAGTCTAGGTTGTTTCCTGCAACCAAGAATGTTAAGAAGCATCAATAACAACCATCACCTTTACTTACTATGCCATTGAACATATTTGAAAAATGCATTCAATCAAATATGCATTTGTGGAATTTGAATGAATGTAACTGGTTATTAGATGGCGGTGGTCAGGGCCATCACTCAGAATAGCTGCAATTACAGTTGCAATTCAGTATGACTTGTGTATAAAGAGATTAATTTTGATGTATGCTTTAATCCAATTCAGGTTGACATAAAAGTCATTTTGTTTTCATTTTTTATCTATGAGAAGCATTTTTCTTCCAATTCTCTCAAGAGATAGAATTCTAGAATACAAATTCACTGTCACCAAAATTAATTATTTCAGATGAAGGAGGGTTTTCATCTGTTTGTTTGTTTACAAAATTGCATACAAAGAATTTAGGGTACTGTTTTGGACTGTTCATCTTAAAAAACTAAGTTTGAATAAACATGAAAAGTTTATTCTTTTTTATTTTTGAGGGGATCAGGATAATTTCTTAGCAAAGTTATGTGGTAACACAAAACAGCGTATTTCACTTCACATTCTACGAGAAGCACTGTATGTACCTATGTACCAGACATGTAGATAGATATTTACCAGATATAGCTATATATCAGAGCTTTTCATCAGTTTTAGCAATAACATTTACAATTCTTTGAGAATATTTTATTCTTAAAATTAGTTCATGTCAGGTACAGGCAATTGAACTTGAGAGCTAATACTTTAGGCATTACAACATGTTGCAGTTCAGTTTTTCATTTTAAACAAGACATAATTATGCCCTCATCATGAGGAGGCACAAATGAACGATGTTCTGGATTACTTGAAAGCCTTCGGCAAGGTACAAGCAGACGGATGTTAGGAGATTGAGCAAGATCTCACTTGGAGGTGTGAGGGTGGTGGTGTTTCTGGAGATGGAAGCTGGAACCTGCTGATGCTAGACTAGAGGCAGAGCACTGATCTTGCAGTAGAGTTAACTGTGGTGATACTCAGGGGGTGATAATGGACTTAAGAAGAAGTTCGAGGAGGAGGATGTGGGGGTGGTGTGGGAAGAAGAGGTTCTAGATGACAGAACTATTACACGTCAGTTAAATCTGGTACCTATGGAAAGATTCTGCTGCTTTTACACTTCCTATTTTGAAGAAGGAAAACTGGTAGAATTTGAGAGGATACATCCCAAAGAAATAGTAAATATTATTATATTTTGGTGTAACTATGAGTAATTTTTAAAAGATTTGAAAAGCATTTTAACATTTAAAAGACTAATTTACATGTGTTTCTTTTTAAAAAAGCATTTACATTGTTGGAGTCCCCATATTTCTCTCACCACCATGTCACCCATGACCCATCACCATTTTCCCTTGTCTTCCTCTCTCTTATTTCATACCTTTCTTTTTCCCTCCTTTATTGGATGTTTCCTTTCTATAGTGACCTTGTTAGTGTTTACTATTTCATCTTTTTTTCTGTTTATCTATATTCCACATATCAGTGAGACCATCCAATATATATTTTTTCTTCTGACTAATTTCAGCTAGCATAATGCCTTCCAACTCCATGTATAGTGCTGCAAATGGCATGAGTTGAGTTCATCTTTCTTGATTGCTAAATAGTATTTTGTTGTGTAAATCTACCACAACTTTTTGATATATTTGTCTGTTTTGGAGCATTGGGTAGTTTCATATCCTGGCTATTGTAAATAATGCTGCAATAAACATAGGAGTACATATTTCCTTTTGAATTAGTGTTTTTGTATCCTTTGGGTAGATTCATATCTTTCTATGGAAAGAAGAAAACTAAAACAATCCATAATCCCATTACCTTCATCATATTACAAAACCTATAGGAAAACTAAACCTTCTTCCTCTCTCAAATTCCTTTTCCCAAAGGTAATTACTGTTACTGTTTCTTGGCTTATACCAAAGTTTTTATCATACATGTGTGTAACACATTGGTGTACCGTTAAGCAGTTAACAATCAGTTCTGTGTGTGTGGTGATGAGGGGGTAATTATGCATTTATCAGACTGTTTAAGGTGTGCCTTCAATAGATGGTTATTTCTCATAAAATCCTGCTCAAAGATTGAGAGGTTATCTATTTGAACTGTAATGGTTACGGTGTGTTTGAAATTTCTAGAATTTACAAGTCATTCATAAAATGTTTCCCTTTTGTAGGAAAGCTGCAGAAACTAAAGTGTTTCCATGGATCCCAGCAATGAGACCCCTAAACTCAAAGACAGTTGCTTCATCTTGCAAAGAGGAGTACACCTGAACACAGAGACAAGAACCATTCTTTTTGTGAAAACCAGAGCACCTGTGAACGTAAGATTCTTCTTCTATGTGGATAAGAAATTGACCCAGTACCATTTATTAAAAAGAGGATCCTCACCTCACTACTTTGTAACCAAGCATCCAGTTATGTGTGTGAGTTCTGTTTCTGGGCTCTTTAATCACTTCTGATTATGTTTGTCCTTGACAACTGTCTTAGTTGCTGTAGTTTTAAATAAGTCTTGATAGCTGTACAAAAAATACTTCATAATTTTAAAATTCAACAATTTTTAAAGCTCTAGCCACTTTATAAATACATAATAGTATATCAGTAAGGTTTTAATTTGCATTTCACTGTTTTGTCTTTTTTCCATTTCAGTGTTGACTAATGTGAATAAGCATTAAATACTTATTAGCTATTCATATATCTTCTTGTGAAGTATCTGTTCACACCTTTTCTCATTTTAAGTTGAGTTTAATGGTATTGTTTATCTTGTTGAGTTTTTCAGAGCTCTTTTTATATAGTCTGACAGAAAAATTCTCTCAGAAATGTGATTTGAAAATATATTCTTCTGGTCTTTGGCTGGTCTTTTCATTCTCTGAACACTATTTTTGAAAGACTGAAAGTTTTAAGTTTGATAATTTATTGATTTTTTTCTTTTTGTGGGTTGTGCTTTTTGTATTGTATTAAGAACTCTGTTAACTCAAGATCACAGAGATTTTCACTGTGCTGTATAATCTGGAAGTTCTATAATTTTACATTCTATAATTGTCCACAATTCATTTTAATTTTTTTCTTTTTTGTATATGGGCATCCCATTGTTATCAGCACTATATGTTAAAAAGACTATCCTTTCTCCACTGAAATACATTTTAAATTTTTAAAAAAGTGAATTGATTTTATGTGCATCTGTTTCTGGATTCTTTAGTCAGTTCTATTTAGCTATACATTCATTCTTTCATCTATACAACACTGTCTTCATTATTGTAGCTGTGTACTAAGTCTTGAAATTAGGTAATATGAGTCTTCCAACTTTTAAGAATCAAAACTTTATCTTCCTCTTATAAATTCACTACAAGAGAACAATCTACTTAACTTATTGGCTTTTCAGTAAATCCAGTAAGTTAAGTCTTTGAAGGGTACAGTATCAACATTTGACGTTAACAGGACAGTTGTTTCAGAATTTAGTATGCCAAGTTCCATGGCTATACATCACTTTTCCCCAGATTACTGTAGTTTCATTCAGTTTGCCAGCAGGAGTCACTGTGTGTTCTTTGCTTTGTTCACGTAAGTGCATCTGTTGCCTAGATAGAATTTAGTTTCATCTCAAGCATAAACACTGTCAGTTTTAAGAGCTGTGTGCTTGCTCTGGTTCTGGAGACCCCTGCAAAAATGGTCTTGGATCACATTCTCAGCCATTATTTTAGAAGCCCTGTTCCAGCAGGCTTTAGTCATTTGCCCCCCAAAACTCAGCAGCAGTAATTTCACTTTCATATATATATATACAAATTTTAGAATCAGCTTGTCCACCTCTATGAAAGTCTGCTAGAATTTGTTTGATTGTATCTAATATATAAAATTTGAAAGAAAATGATATATGCAATCTTCCAATTCTTAAAAAGAATATCTCTTAATTTATATAGAGCTTTCATATTGATTATCTATAGTTAATAGTGGCAGTGATTGACATAGCTCTTGGTGACACATGTGGAATTGGGTGGAGTCTGACTTTTAGAAAAGATTATGCAAGAGTGCAGATGGGAGGCACACAAGGCTGGCTGCAACATAATGTTGGAGGAGGAGAAGATGTGTAGTGCCATATCGATAGGTGGGCAAGGCTGGGAGCCCTGCAGCAGTGTCTGTGGGTGCTGAGAGGCAGAGAGAACAAGAGGGCTGCACGCTGAAGTGATGGCCGCAGGTTCAGGAGGCTGGGAGTCTGAAAGAGTTGAAAAGGAAAAAGCTTGTTTTGTTTGGAAGTTGGAAAGTTGGTACCTAGAGAAAGTCAGGGAT
The DNA here is from genome assembly GCA_004024945.1 of Uropsilus gracilis. Taxonomy (NCBI): domain Eukaryota; kingdom Metazoa; phylum Chordata; class Mammalia; order Eulipotyphla; family Talpidae; genus Uropsilus; species Uropsilus gracilis. Next base: position 118,684 of record PVHY01001874.1, on the reverse strand, counting down.
TTGTTTAAGCTGATTTTGAATCGGTATTTACTGGAAAAGTTTGAAAAAGCTTGAATTGGCTGAGGATGCCGGAGCTGAAGGCATCACCATTGTTTCTGACATGTGGTTGGAGGACCACAGGTGCAAATTTGGAAAAGGTAAGAGAACTTGGACTTGGCCTGAACTGTGTGGTGAGAAAACAGGGGTTACCCTCCGGTCTCGGTCTCAGGCACCCTGTGCTTGTTTTCTATGTTGTAAATAAGGTCAGTGTGGTCACTTTAAAAACCTGGTTTGCTTTGAAAGGAGCGCCCGGAGAGGGACGGGCCTGCCACTAATTATAACAGATATTATAAAAAAACTTAGTGACTAGAAAAAAGCGAACATCTATTGTCTTACAGTAGTTATAAATGGGGGAACCTAGAAACAACTGTGTGTTTCTGGCTCAGAGTCCCTTCTCAGGCTGCAGTCAAGGTGTTGGTCACGGCAGTGATGATTATGGCAGTCGTAAAGCTTGACTTGGGAGGATCAACTTCTAATCTGTTGTGTTAAGCATCCTATTTGTGATGTCAAATGTAGTGCATCAGGCTCACCAGGCTGCATAGGTTTTTTATTGATTCTAGCAGTTACACAGACACACCAGGCAGGGCTGGACCATGGTGGGAATGGGGGAGGGTGGAGGTCTGGAAGACATTCTTTCTCTGGCCTCTCTCTTTGGCACTGTCTCATGTGCTCTCTCTTGTGTGCATGCTTTCTCACATGTTCTCCTTCTCATGCTCTCCATTTTGTGCTTTCCCACTCCAGGGTAATGCTGCCCTTTCATCCTTTCTTTCCAGGTCCAGGTGTGCCCACTCAAATGCGCACACCCACTGGGCAAGGCATATACACAATTACGGGGAGGGTGGTTATAAAGGTTAATGGAGGAAAAAGCCTGACCAACTCACCCTGCACAACCTCACGTGGTTATCGGTGGGCTTCAGAAGACAGACCTCTACACTCACTCATGTGGGCTTTCCTCAGGGTTACCTTACAGACTGGCAACTGGCTTCCTGTAGGTGAGTGAATCTGGGAAAGATGAAGAAAGAGTGCCTAATATGGAGGTTATTGTCATCTCATAACGTCAGCTTAGAAGCACTAACCCTCATGTCTGTCATATTTTATTTGTTAGAAGCAGGTTCGTAAGTTCAACTCACACTTAAGGGAAAAGGATTACACAAGACTTTGAATTCCAGAGGGTGGAGATCATTGAGGGCTACTGTAGAGATCATTGAGGGCTACTGTACCGTCCACATCTTTTGCGGTTTCTTTTATCCGTGTTTTTATGCTTTCAGCACACAGATTCTGCTTATACTTTTACCTAAGTATTTTTTTAAATGTTACTGTGTATAAATGATGCTTCTGTCTCTTGTTGACACACAGAAACGCAAATAATTTCTCTATTTTGATCCTGTGTCCTGCCATTTGCTAAAGTCACTTATTACACTGACTACACACCGTTTTGAGCTTTGCTTTTTTTCCACTTAAAAGATATCTTAGCGATCAAATCCTATTAAATTACAAACATTACAAAATTAGAAATATCTGTATCATTATAGTTGACTGTTGCATAGAGTTCAATTCTGAGACTTTTTCCTTCAGGTTTTTCAGCCTGAAAATTGTCTGTACACTGATTTAAATGTTACATTTTCTTCTTGTATATAATTCAATATTAAAGTAATAAAGATTAATATAGATAGTGGAACAAAGCCCCCTCACACCCCCAACTTGGAGCTCCAACACTTGGCCCCAGAGCACTGCTTTTAGGCAGGGGGTGGGAGGCGTTTTACTGCCTGCCACGAGTGGTTCCACTGGGGCTCAGACTGACAGAGGCCAGCAGTGGTTCCCCTACTAAGCCATCCCTAGGCAATCAACCCCAGGGATCCCATGGAGGCAGCTCCAGCACTGTGGCTCCTCCAGCTGTAGGCAGTAGAGTGGATTTGGTGCCTGGGGTGTGGCACAGCCCCATCAGGTGCGAGCTACACCAGTGTTCTCTACACCACCCACCTGTGAACACCTTCAGCTGTGGAGAGTTGAATCCTGGCTGACTACTTTTGTGGGCTGCCATGTGCTCCATTCATCCTTGTTGACCAGATACCATTTTGGATGTGGCCTTTTGTTTAGGACTTTTGGACACTGGAAACTATTTGGGGTGAGAAAGCCAGCCTCTGTGGTCTCTAGAACTCTTTTTGTTTTTTTCTGTTAAGTAAGGCCCCTCACTGTTCCCTGAGCCTGAATGTCTTGCCATTGTGCATGTGGGTGAAGCATACACAATGACCTCTCCCCCATGGGCACTGTCCTTTCAGTAGCTGTAACTCTCTCCACCATAGCTCTGTTTCAATAGTATCCAACCAATAATTGCTTTTCATTTTTAGGCTTTAAAGAAATGAAGAAAATTCTCAGCTTTCTAAAACTCATATTGACTGGACATGGCAAACAAGTCAAAACATAGGTAATTATATACAGTGAATTGCATTTAGTGTGTGTGTATGTGTATATGATAGATTCAAGTTCTTTTTTAATGCCATGTCATTCAGTGTTCAACCAAAAAAGCAAAATCAGTAGACATCTTCATTTACATGTAGATGCCAATGTGTAGAGATCTATCAATATGCACAGCTATACTTATCTAGATCTATATAGATGCATGTATATGTACATATCAACATGTCTATATCTGCATGTATATAAACATGAGACATACGTGCGCACACCTGTATCTACATGGTACTATACATCACACATTTGTATGTATACGTGTACACACACAAGGCCTTTATTACAAGGAACTGGTTTATACAGACTGGCAAAGCCGTTTGAAGCCCACATGGCAAGGGTCAGGAAGGGAAGACCTATAGCTGAATGGAAGCCCACAGACAGGAGCTGTTTGGTGTCTCTGACAGGAAAGGTCTAAGTCCTCTTTTTAAAGACTGACTTGATTAGACCAGGTCCACCAAGGGTTCACTCCCTTTTGACTAAAAGTTAACTTATTAGGAATTTTAATTACATCTGCAGATTCCCTTTACTCATATAATGGACTGTGGTTCAGCTTACCCAAGTTAGCATGTCAAAAAACAATCATGATGCTCAAATGTCAAAAATCTGTACATACTGCCTCCTCCCATAGGTCTTGCAGATAGAACCCAAGTTATTTCCCTAAATACTGTTTGAATAAGTCAAACCATTGCCAAGGATAGAGCCTGGAGTATAGAGTAGGTGTTTGGTTAATATTTGCTTAAAACAGTAGGTAGAGTTTTGAGAATTGCAAAACCTTCAACATCACTGCTTTTCATTGGATTTCTAGATCAAAGGCTGCATTCAGAATGAGCTGGGAGTATTTCCATGGACACATGCCTAGCCCCTCATGAGAACATCTCCTAAGGTGTCAGCCATGTATATTTTTAAGTTCCTCAGGTGGTTCTGGTATAATCTCTCATACCACAGGATCCTGTTCTTGATGGTCCCAGCCAATGCTAACATTACGGAATTTCCACCCGACATGAACAGTCACCTTCAATCACATGCCTGATTGTGCAATAGAATCAGTAAGCTGATTCTATCCTTAACACTGGTATTTTTTTGAATTTATGAAACAAACTTGAGGTGTTTCCTCAAGTGTGTTCTGTGGAACACAGGTGGTATGAGATGTTTTCAAAAAATCATTCTGAAGGCAGACAGGTCCCTTACTGTATTCGCTGTCCACAGCATACACCATTTCATGGTCAGCTCTGCCTAATAAAATCTATTTAACTTACTAAGACCCAGTAGTTCCCAAATATACCCGGAACCCTTTTATTCATGAGCTACTTACCATCCTGTAGAAGCACACAGGTATCCAGCCCTGATGCTAGCTAGAAACCACAACCAAACTGGAGTATTCATTTTAGGATCATGAGTAATTATTTTATTATACTTTGTAATAAAACTATAAATCTCATTAAAAAAATCTATATTTAACAGAGATTTGAACAAATTAGTTATTAAATGCAAATTATTAAAATTGTTAAAATATCAGCTAATAAAATGAAATTCATAAAATTATCAGCTATAGGTACAAACTACTAAACCTTTAACAGCCATATTACATAATTTCTGTTCATGACAATTAGGTTGTCTGGGTGGAAAAAAAAACGACTTGGGTGTTGTTCTGTTTATGGCTATGACATCTGGCAGCTTCTTAAGGCAGTCTTGGTTTCTGTTTTTCAGAAGTAGCTCTACATTGCTCTTGCACAGCCCTGCAAGGTATTCCACACACTGTCCCAAGAAGCAAACTGCTAAAATTAAGATCCTTCTATCTAGATAACTAGGAAACTCAGTATTTTTAGTCTAGGGAATGCTGGGAGCCGACTCTCTACGGTCACAAGATACTGACTTATCCAAAGCTGCTGGTAGCCATATACTAGGGCACATGCCTAGTATGGCCCAGAACGAGGCCATTGTTGATGAAAGGTACAATGAAGGGAGAAAGATAGGGAGGGAGCCCCAGTTTGAGTCACTAGATCCATCCAATCCTGTGTCCAAGGCCATCCCTGTACTTCAAGTTCTGTGAGCAAGTAATTTTGTTTTCTGACTTAAAGTTAGTTTTAGTGGTGATTTTAAAATTGTAACTGAGAGTCACAACTAACATAGCCTTACTCTAGATGATTCTTCATGTGCTATAAAGACATGGTGTGCACATACACTTGGATGAATGCTGTCCTATAGCTGTAGACATACAGCTTATTTGTTGCATTGAGTAAAATTGCTGGCTAACTCACTGTGTACATCAAGGAATGCTTTCCCTTAGGAAGGATTAGGCACTGTGGAACAGAAAAAAGGGACTGGGGCCAGTAAGAGCACCATCTCTTTACTTTAAAGAAGAGGACCAGTGTCCTCTTCTTTAAATATGGGTTTATTCAGCTTTTTGGGGGGGCAAGGACATGGAAGGGCAAAGACACTTTATTAATGAACAGGATTTGGGTATGTTGGAAGTAAAGGTGGGGAGTCCAAAAGTAAGGGGACCCCATTTCAGAAGTGAAGGGACCATTCATCCCTAAGTCATAGCTACAAGAATGCTTCCCGTAATCACTGACCATGGGGAGCTAAGACAGGTCCCCAGAAACTCAGTAGTGAAGAGAGGTAAGGGAGAGGATGTCTGTTTTCTCAGCTTTTCTTAGTGTTTCTATGTTAGGACTGATCCTAACAGGCTTTTTATTGGTACAACAGGGTTTCTGTATGTCCTTTTTATTGTGATCAGAGCTAGATCTGATCTGGATGCTTAGTAATCTACCTCGACCCCTTATCTGGGAAGAGGGGAAGACATGACTCAATTTTAGGTGCCCTGACAAACCAGGCCATATCCTGAGTGTAAAGGTTGAGACTTAAATAATTACAAGAATAAATTTGTTATGAATTCAATAGTTGTGTCCCCATTCCCCAGTTTATATGCTTAAGGCACAACCTAAGTGTGCCTCTTAATTACTTCCTTAGAAAATTAAATGAGGTTAAAGGGTGGGAAGCTGATCAGGTAAGATTAGTGCCCTTATAAGAGGAGATACCAGAGAGCTAGTCCTTTCTATGTGATGATGCTAAGGAAAGGTCAAATGAGGACAGTGAGAGAATGCCCATCACAAACCAGAAAGTGCTCATCAGAAAATAAGTTGGCTAAAGTCCTGCCCTTGGACTTCTACCTTCCAGACTATGAAAAAAATTGCTTTTGATGTTTGACTACCCAATCTATGGTATTTTAATTTTTTTTTTTTTTTTAGAGACTAGGTCTCACTATGTTGCCTGGGGTAGTCCCGAATCTGCAGACTCCAGTGATCCCTAGCCTCAGCCTCCCAGGTAGCTGGAATTATAGGCGTATGCCATCACGCCCAGCTATTTTTTTGAGACTAGTTCTAGCTATGTTGCCTGGGGTGTCTTGAACCTGCAGACTCAAGTGATTCGTAGTCTCAGCCTCCCAAGTAGCTGGGATTACACTGAGGCTGGCTTATGGTATTTTGTTATGGAAGCTGAAGCAGACCTGAAACAACTTCATAATAAAATGGGTACACTATAGGACACAAAATCCAAAAATTGTGATCTGCTTACCATGCTTCAATTACTATGATTACTTGCTTCTTGTATGATCCCAAACAGGGCAGAGAACATCTTGGTTCTTCATCGCTTCCATTTTACTGGGTCAGTACTGATGTAGTTGTGAAAACAGGAGAACTTGAAGGTTATCTAGGCCTCAGGATACTGTGGTCAAAGATTTGCTCTGCTCAACCTATCTCAAAACTATGATCTCTCTCACACACACACACAAGAATTTAATTCCAAAGTCAAAAAGTTTCCTTGAAAACAGATTTAATCTTATTCATATTAGAAATGTTCTGTCTCTCTCTCCAAAATCACCTCCACACTAAGTTTTCTTCTTGACAAATGAGAATTTTTTCTGGAGAAAATTTTCTGAAGATGTGAAAACCTTGTATTTCTTTAATGCTGACCTATCAAAAGGCACATGATCAAAAACTGCAATGTCTGACCTGATCCTGAAGTGTCTGGGAAGGGAAGAATCACAAGCACTAACTTAATCTGAAGTGTGAAGAAGTTCCTGTCTACCCATTTCAGTTAACACTGGGACAGTACACAAAGGAATATGACCCTCAAGGCAAAGTTTTCACTGGGCTGAGGGTTAATGGAACAACACCACCAACAAAAATGTAGCAATCACCTCTGACACATATTTGTGTTCAAGTGAACATCAACAAGAATGAAAAATCAACCTGACGTGAGCAGTAGCTTTAAAGACTAGCTCAGTCCTCCCTTTCTGGCACTAATGACATTCCCACCATTTTAACTTCCAAATGCTAGAAAAAGATAAAAAGACTGACAAAAATAGAGAATATAGAAACTGCTAATTTTGTGTTCGGAGGAACAGCACCAGCACTGCAGTGCCCACGTGCTGGGTCTGCCAAGGCCGTGCCCCTGAGTGGAGCAGGAGGGACGCTTCTTCACAAGGGAGCTGGGCTGATGCACAGATGCTTCCTCCAGGATAGCTCCACTCAGGCGTCTAAAGAAACCAGGGTTTACTTGGCCATCTTGCGGATCATGTAGTTGAGGATGCCCCCGTTGTGGAAATAAGTGAGCTCCACATCAGTGTCAAACCTCATGATAGCCTGGAAGGTCTTCCCTGTATCCAGCTGTCATGATAAAGAAGCAGAGAGAAATTACTGAGGGAGAAGGCAAGCGTTCACAATCAGTAGGAGCGTCTATCCCAAGACCCACTGGGTCTCCATGTAGATCCTGCAGTTCCTGCGCGTGTGCAGTCTTGAGCCCTGACCGCCAACAGCAGAAGCTGCCTTTTTAACAAGCTTTCCAGCTGAGCAGAAAATGAGATGAGACACCTGAGAATCTGAAATAGCTTCTCTCAGCGGCCACCACTAGTGTGGTTCACATATTTTCTAAGCTCTCTCTAGGAGCTCCCTTCAGACAGAAATGTCTTTCATCAGGAGACATTTCATTAAGAATGTCCCTCGGGCAGCTGCTCACCCTGGGACACAAGACTCAGCAGCTGTCTCGGTGGCTCAGTCACTCAAGAACATTGATGGGGAGAGGTACTTCTTACTCCACCAAGAAGGCGGCCAATTTTACTCTGGTCTAAAATGCCTGGGGCCTGTGGTAAAGCTCAGTGTTGGGATGAGTATGTCTGTTGTTCACATTTTTACAACCAAAGGCTCTTTTAAGGTAATGTGGAAATGTCCTATCCCAGAGCTTTCATCAATATTCTCTGGCAGAGTAAGACCAGAGAGAATAGGAGAGAGTGGGGCTGGGAGGTAAGAATGGAATGAATGCTAACTATGAACAAATAGGAAAAAATGAATCAACAGTTATCATTACTCTGTGATAAGGGCAGGTCGAAAGGTGTGGGCAGAACTCCACCAAAGTTTAATTCAGTTATATTGAGGGATCTTTTCCCCTTCAAATCCCACTCATTTCCTTCTAATAAAATGTCCTAAAATGCAGGGTCCCTTTTGGCTAGACTTGGCATGGAGTGTCTCCAGCTTACCTTGACCTGGACTTGCATTCGAGGTTTGAGGTTTTGTGGAATGATGATAGAGTATCTTTCCCGCCCTGTCAGTCCCAGGGTGTCTGCGTTCTCCTCAGGGAGATATTCGAGGGGGATGACCCCCATTCCTACCAAGTTACTGCGGTGGATGCGCTCGTAACTCTCAGCCAGGACAGCTTTGATTCCCTGATGAGCCAAGAAAGTAGTTTATGCAGTTTCAGTTTTTCTTTACACAAACTTTACAAAAGGCTTAAGTCAGACCCTTCTCACAACCTAAATCCATTGGAAACACCAATTAATGGTTTACACAAAATGTTATCTTCTAGTGTAACACAACTTGTCTTAACTGTCTACAATATACAGGCGTTGTGGAAGTACTGACATGAATTCTTGCATTGCACCCTCTGCCAGCCCTAGGTGATGCATGTTGCTATCATCCTCCCTCTACCTCTGGTCAGTGGCAGTATCTGGTATCTGAACCTAAGCACTATGACCACGTACATAGCCACTTCATGATGCAACATCTCTAAGCAGGGCCGGGCACGGTGGCTCATGCCTGTAAGCTTCAGCCTAGGAAGCGGCCGGGGCTTAGGGATCGCGGTTCGAGTCCCGCCTGGGGCCCGTAGTGAGACCTAGTTCTAAAAAAATAGCTGGGCATGGTGGCACGCGCCTGTAATCCCAGCTACCTGGGAAGCTGAGGCTGGGGATTGCTTGAGTCTGTGGTACCCCGGGCAATGAGAGCCTGCGGTTCCACCGGCAAAAATAGTGAGACCTAGTCTCAAAAAACAAAACAAAACAAAACAAAACAAAAAAAACCCACACAAAAAAAACATCTCTAAGCAAACCTCCATTGTGCCTAGAATCCATACCACAAACATAGAAGTTGTTTTCTTTTCCTTGAATTACTATTCCTGTTGCATGTGTACTGGCAGATATTGAAGATTTAATCATAAAAGCAACTTAGAAAACATACTACAAAGTAAATAATTCTTTACTGTCCTGCTTTTATATTTCCTGTTTCAAGAATCCAACTGCACTGAATACTTGGTATTAATTTCCTAGAAAGTATATTTTATTGGTAATTCTATAACTGACCATATACAATAATGATCAATAAACCAGGATACTCAGTTACTAGAACACCTCACTGTCAACTATTACTGAATTGTAATATATAAAGAGATCTTTGCTATCTAGGGTATACTTTTAGGATCCCCTTGACCAAGGTCACTCTGGGAGCTTATTAAAAATGTTGAACACTGAGCACTGTCCCAGACTTACTGCATCATAATCTTGCAGGGAATATCATGGGAAGACAGTGATTTTTGTGTGTTATGTGAACCATGACTACAGACCATTGGTTCTCAAGCTTAGTGAGCCTTTTAAAGTCCTTCTCCAGGTTTTTCTCTGTACCAATTAACCCGAATCTCTGGAGATCAGTTTAGGCTTATATGTTTTTAAAAAAAACACCTCACAGCTGTCTCCAAATTTAAAAAGATTATAGAGGAATGAACATTTCTTTAAGATAGTGAATGCTTTATATGGACTGATGTATACAGGTATTTTATATTTATTCTGGCAAAGCAGCAATCTCTGTAAGCACATGCTGGTAACCTCCCTAGCTGTATCAGTGCTGGTAGGGCTGCAGGGTGGTCAGCACTGTCTAGCCCCCTCTGCTGGGAGGTAGCCCAGGGAAGGCAACTATGGAGTGAAGTGTACACACTGCCTGGGTAGGCGGAGCTGTAGTAGCCCTCTAGCTGCCAGTTCTCTCATCACTGTTGACTTTCCCATTCCCTTCCTGATGGCTGTAGGCTAGGTCGATTTTCTGCTATCAGCTTCCAGCTTTCTTCCTTAAATCCATTCCTTTTATAATTTCTCTTGTTCTTTTCAGCAGTGTCTAGAAAAGGCAGACCTTTAATTACTAATTAACCGTAGGGTATCTCTTTTTTTCCCCCTCACAACAAAATGACTGATTAAAAAACTGATATGCAAGGACATTTTTAGAAGGTTGAACATCTGGGGTTGCGTGCCATCCGGCCATGTTTTCTTTTATTTGCCAGCCATGTTTTCTACTGTACTTGTGGAAGTCACCTTATGTAGGATTTCCCATTAATTTGCTTGTGTCATAAATTATTTAAATTGACAACAGCTAAGCTGTTTTACCTTACCTAGAAGATTAAAACTAGGCAGCAAAAGCTCAAGAAGTAAAACTCACTCTACTGATGTGGCTCCTCACCACAAACAGGTCAAGTCCTGAAAGACTGAAAGTTCTAAAGTGCTGTCTCCTCACACAGAGCTTCCTTCTCTGAGTTCATAAGCGGACTTTTACAGGCAGTGCAAAGCTGTTGTAAAAAGGCTCATTCCCCAAGTTTATGCAAAGTCCAGGCAATTTTTTCCCATTTGTGAAGCTGACAATGCAGTGGTAGTAGTGTTGGGTTATTTGTCACATTCATCTGGGAGAATGGCCTTAAATAAATTTTGGGTCCTCATTCTCTGAGAATGTTCTGAAAAAGATGAAACTTTTTCCCCTTCCAGATCGACATCTGGATCTAATTTCAGAGACTTAACACAGCGCCTCCCCTAAACTGCTCTAGAGACACTTGCAAAGAGCCATGGTTCCCAGGATATGAGTGTCTGGCCCAAGGGAATCAGTTCAGTTCTAGATTATCCTTCACCTCTTCACCAAGTGAAATAAATCCAGAGCCACCAAAAAGCAGGAGGTAACAAATATTACTTGCTTTTCTTGCTTGTTCTCCCATGGCATCATCTTGGAAAGGAAAGCAACAGAATCTCCTTTTGGGCCTTTCCCTACATTGCCCCTGGTGCAGCGGGGAAGCTGAATGTCCCACATCATACTCACCAGCAGGAAAGGGCCCTTGGCCGCCCAGTCTCGGGAGCTGCCTGAGCCATACTCTTTGCCAGCCAGAACAATCAGGGGAAGGTTGGCCTGCTGGTATCGCTCAGCAGCATCGAACACATCGAGCTGAGAAAGGGAAAAGAAGGTACAGTAAAGGCACAGAGAACTGACACAGGCCATGTGGAGATCCGCTGCGAGGTGCAGGCTCAGAAGGGTCCACCATGGCCCAAATCAGTGCAAAGCCAGCAGGAAAATCAAGCGGTTAGTTGCCTGGTCTACAATTTTATTTACCCCATCAAGCTGAATTTTATATTCTTTTAAATGAAATACCTAACCATTGCTGACTTGACAAAAATAACTCAAGTCCTAGGGCAAGAGGGGGAAGAGCACACTAAGTCAGATTTTTCCCTTGTTTATTGATTAGACTAATTCATTTTTTAAATTTATTTTTATTTGATTGCACATGATATTTTTAACATTGTCTACCCCGAGACTCTCCTACCACCTTGTCACCTGTGAACCATCACCTTAATTTTTTGTGCCCATCCTTCCCCCAACTTTGCCCCTCTCCCCGTTCTATGTGATTAGACTACTTTAAAACCTAAAATATTAGTGACTTGGTTTTTCTTATTAACAAATTACAAATTTAAGCACAGAATTAACAAATTCTGTGTTTAAATTAGAAAAAAAAAAAAACACCAAAACCCAAATCCTAAAACATGTAGAATCTAAACATGGGTTTTGACTCAGTATCAGAGATTCAGGGATGGTCACTGTGGAGGGTGGCAAAAAATAAAGAAGGGAAACATATTCTGAAATGATACAATGTGCCAGGAGGTACTCTTCTAGGTGGAGGTCAAGGGCAGAGACAGTAAATACAAGCACCGACACACAGATCAGAGAAGGACAGGGTTAGCTCTTCTGGCACACATGAGAAACATCGACATGAAGATTCACTTGTCTCTTACATAAACCCTGAATATTCTGCAGAGCAGAAGCTATACAGAGAAGTATCACTGCTGGGGATGGAGTTGTGAAACAACTGTTTTTCTTGGCGACACAAGTCATAAAATTCTCCAAGAAGAATGTTTTAGCTGAAAGGAGTTCCAGAAAAGTGTTTAATCAAACTCTCGAGTAGGCTTTTACAAATTACTGTTTTGGTGGATTGATGGGATCTGTGACTAATTTCATGGGGCACAACTGAAATCCAGGTAGAACTCTCTCTGGCTCCACCGGGCCAGAACTCATGAATAGATAAAAATTGTCATAAAAATGGTAAAAGCCTTCTTTGTCCAACCACACAGTTTAGATCAGAAAGATCCAATATCTCTGATATTTTCAGGGACAGCTATTGCTAGCTTTGGTACTAAGGATACAGGGGTGGTATATTTTAAAGGATTTTAAAAACTGACAGTCTCCTGGCAGAACAGGTGACATCACCAAGGACAAAGGGGAGGAGGCAGGTCTTGAACACTCGTTTCTTTGACATGAGCCATGCCCAGTGCTAAACAGTATATGGAGCAACAGCTCCCTGCACCCTCCTTCCTCCAAAAAACAAAGAAACAAACAACAAAACCGTAAAATTTAGTTGTTTCTTTTGTTATTCTGTTCTTATATCTCTAGGTATTATATTTAACTGTCATTTCTTCAATTCCATCATTTTTGTTACCTATTAATTCCTATCTTGAAAGTGTTTAGTTCTGTTAATCACCACTCTCTGAGGCCCTCCTCTTCCCCCCATTCCCACCTACACTTCCCTTTCCCCAACCTCCCAATGTAATTATGTAATAGTTTCGTGTGTGCATTATGATCACCTAATGTCTCGTGTGTGCATTATGATCACCTAAATACTACTTACAGTTGAGTCATGTAATAGAGTATGATTTCCTTTTCTTGGCAGTGGCAAACAAATTTCCACTGCAGTTAGTAATTTTAATTTGTTTTTATTGTGGGTTTACCTCTTTCTGTGTCCCTATCCATTAATCCCCAAAAAACCCTGCCTAAAGTACAAATTTTCTCTACAGACAAACATACCAGGCAATCATTTAAAAATCTTTTTCAAAGTGAAAACCCTCTAACAGACCTTATTCTTATAAGACCTGCTGGATGGCCAGCTCTCTGGATGTGGCTCATTCCTATCACATCAGGATCTTCCTTCACCAACACCTGAGGATCTCCTGCATTTCTTTTTTTCTGAAACCTGCCTCTCCTTTTTATTGTTTGCCTTCATTTTGGTGGGACACATTTTCTAGGCAGCTTCCTGAGACAAAAACTGAGGGATACTTTTAAAGCTCTGAGTATCTGAATGCATTATTAGTTTAATATCACTTGATTGGCAGCAGGAAGGTCATAGACTTTTAGAGTACACATCATTTTCCTCAGTATTTTCCACTATTGGGTTGGACACTTCTGATCCCCAGTCATTATATGTAAGATGTTCTTTCCTCTCCTGAAGTTTCTACATTTTTTCCTTATTACTGCTGTTCTTGAGTACAAAATGATGTGACTTGGATGGGTCTTTTTTAATCATTTAACTGGACATTCAATCTGGACTTTTCTGTCTTTTATGTCCTTTACAATTTCCTCACTTCCATTCTGTGTGTTGTCTTTTAGTTTCCCTAGTCAGAGCTGGGCTTTCTCACGTCAGTCATTAATTTTCATTCTTGTTTCCTCTTTACTTTCCTGTTCTATATTCTAGGAGAATTTATCAGTGGGTCAACTTTTTCTTTGAAAATTTCAAGGGGCTTAAAAAGTGCCTTTTTGGTCTTGATTATTTTGGAGCAACAGAAAATGATTCTGAAGAGGTTTTGTTAAATTTTTCTTTTCTTTGCACCATCTGTTTTCTTTCTTCTTATGTCTCTATACTTGTCTGTCTACATAGAGGCTTGGCTCCAAGGTCTCATCATCTCTGACTCTGTCTCCTTAGAGAGGTAGTGAACATATGACTCCTAGAGGTTCTAAGTCATGGCAGACTTGTAAATAAGAGAAGTTCACTGTGCTGGTCAGTTTTCTGGTGGCACCCCAATGTCTATAACTGCATGTTTCTCCACAGTTTCTTGGGCATTCCACCATTTAATTGCATCCTTTTCATTTAATAGTTTATCATTAAGGACATCTATTGGGCAATGACTGCTATGTCCTGATGATCATTTATTATCTATGAAGAGTTTGCTGTACACAAGTATAATAAAGTCACAAGCGAGACAGCAGTACAGTAGTTAAAATCACTGACTTAGGGGTCAGATTCTTTGGAGTTTAATCTTAGTTTTCTTGCCATGTGGCCTTAGGGAATTATATGAGCTCCCTGAGTTTCAGGTTCCCAATTAAAACACAGATAATTATGGTTCCTGCCTCAAAGAGTTATTAGAAGTACATGCAAAGAGATTAAGATGGTTCATGTGTGATAAGGTGGTAGGAGAACCTCAGGGTAGATAAAGATGTAATATGTGTGTGTGTGTGTGTATATATATATGTATTTATATGTGTGTGTGCAATCAATTCAAAAAATTTATCTATAAAAAAGTACATGCAAAGAACTTAGAATGAATATTGCCTGAGGTACAGTGCAGTAAGTTCCACAGCTCCACATAAAAATTAGTTATTAATATTCTAAGTAGGTTGGGAGGGGTTATTTCTCAAGTAGTCTATACAGTTTTTGAGAGGTTTTGCAACATACATTGGAAACTGAAATGACACTACTTCACATGCTACACATTATACTAGGTGTTTAACATGTCATTCCATTTATGTCTAATACCTTACAAAATAGACAGTATTTCTACTTCACAGGTAAGAAAAATGTAGTTCAGAGAAGAAAATAACTTGCCAAAGCTCTACTGTTGGTATGAGGTAGAGCTGGGACTTGAACCTAGGCATGTCTGGCTCAAGGTGCAGGACCTCCTCACCTCCCTCATGTCTCCCCTCTGTAAGCAAACAACTCCACCTGTGATACTGAAACTCTTTGGTTCCCATGAGGCCCAAGCAGGCCTTCTATTATTTCTTTTGCTAGAAGGTATGGAGAATTAATTGCTAATTAAGTCATATAGCACATCTTGATAAATGTCTTCTACTTAACCTGGGATTTCCCCTTAAACTGATGATATTTTACTCAGACTCTGTCAGCACAACTCCCAAGAAGCCAGAAGTAGTTAAACCATGGTTAAACTAGGAAACTGATTGAATTAAACATTAGCAGAATCTCTAAGCAGGAAAAGGAGGTTTCAGAGTTTTAAAGGACATCACTGAAAAACTCTGGACACCTGGCAGCAGGTATATGAAACCTGAGGTAGGATGGCACTGTGAAGTAAAATTAAGACCAAAAGGAAAGGGACTGTCTAAAGATGCAACCACCCCAAGCCTGAAAATTGCTGGCTTCTTGAGGAAGCAGAAGAGACAATACTCACAACTTCTCCAGAAGGCAGATGTATGGTCTGTGGTGCTTGCTTGTTCAAAAATTTGTTTAATAAGCGAATGTTGGCAAACGTCCCCCGAGCCATAATGGCATCATTACCTCGGCGGGAGCCATAGGAGTTGAATTCTCGTGGAGTCAGGCTAGTAACGTCAAGCAGAGGAGGAGCTAGATTAGTGAACTGAGTGAAGATTAAAATAGCCTGCACCAAGAGAACAGAAAGACCATAAACTGAGCTATTTCTCCAAGTCTACTAAGCACTATTCTCCGTGACAGAAGAGCTGTGCATCATAGCTTCAACTAAGACAAATGCCAGAGGTGAGCAGTGGCGTGGTGAAAGGTGGAAATCACTGTCTCTCAGAGTCAACTTAGTCCTACAGATGTAGATAGGAAGATCAGGAGGGCTCTTATTAGGGGTATTTATTCAGCAGGATAGTTTACAAAATTCCATGAAGATAAAATACAGCTAAGATGGATGCAGAGAGATTAAGAAGGCCAATCAGACCAAGAGGGGAACATATTCCATCAGCAAACAAGAAGTAGGTCAGGTGAATGAGGGTTATATACTTTCTTTTTCATAGTCTTTTTGGAATCAGGCAGTGTTTCACTGAATCCTTCGCCTTAGAAGTGAGTTACCCTTTCTGTTTGCTGCTTTGTGGCTTCCATACTTAATCTATGCATTAGTTTTGGCACACTTTATTCATACTCACCCTCTGTTAGTTAAATAGCGAGCAGCAGGACTGTTTCTTGCAATATTTCCAGCTGGAGAGATGTGGTCAGTAGTAACCGAGTCTCCCAGATTTAAGAGTACGTAGGCATCCAAGATTGACTTAGGAGGCTGAGGATCCAAAGTCTGGCAAAGATACAGTAAGTCAGCGCTGGCCCAGTTTTCCTCAGGGCAGGCTCACAGCAATGAACCAGGTGACAGCACAGATACTCTATATAGGATAACTCTAGTTTTTTCTTTTAGTTTTATCCAGGCTGCTTAGAAAAGTAAGGTGCACCTTTACTTGAAATATATGTCATCCTTGAAGGAAAGGAGAAGAACTGGCACTATCCCCTCAAAAGCAATAAGGAGCAGCTGCAAATCACATGTCTTTCTTCACATGTGATGCCTCTGATACTGGGGACATTTTGACTTGAACTGCTTCCCCTTTCCCACAAGAACCCAAGAGTATGAGTTCTTGAGTAGGCTAGTCAAGTATAATCAGTGTAGTCTGATTTCCCTGGTTCTTATAGATAAAAGTTTTGAATAAGGTAGTTCCCAGGGATGTTCTCTTTGAACAGTGTGTCAGACCTCACCAAGTCTGGGTTTGGGTGGTCCTGGACCACTAAGGAATCTGCAGAATTAGAACCCCCTGGGACAAACAGTGGGACAGAGGAACTGTTCTACTGAGGCAGTAATCCCAGTTTCTCCAAAGGCTCCCAGTTTTATTTACTTGGACTTTTGCAGCTTTTTTTTTTTTTTTTTTTAAGAAATGCACAGTCAAAGCAGAGGAATAGGGTAATAAAGTAGATCTGACAAGAAGCCTTTTGAAGAGTTCATTTTGTTAAAAAAACAAAAGTCATACCAGTTTTTCAAAGAATGGTGGTGATTTAATGTAGGTAGATTTAGGATTCCAGCAATACAGCTTATCTTTGGGGGCTGCTAAGGCATTCCAGCTCTCATTCACAGTCTAAAAAGAAAAGGCAGATCTAATCACACTGCATTCAAAGGAAAATGTAAAGTGCAAACACATAGTACAATAAAAACTTTTTATTCTAAGTAGTCAATCAAGAGTTCCTTAGACTAAGACAGTGCAATGCTAAGAAACTTAAAAAATACAGATGCACTGTGATCGGCAGACTCTAATCCTGGCCTCCTGGGATTCATACTTGGACGTCCTCCTTTCCTGCTAAGTGGGCTAAGCCTAGTGGCTCTTTTCCAACACTAGGTGATATAAACTTCTGTCTCTCCCATCCTCTCTAGCGCTGTCTCTTGTGTGCTCTCAATGAAGTCAGTTATGATGCTGTGACCCACAAAGAGAGACATGTAGCAAGACACTAAGGGAGGTCTCTAGTGGTCACTGTGGAAATGAAGTCCTCATGCCAACCACCACGAGTGGACTTCAAAGTGGATCCTCCCCCAAGCTGACCTTTCAGATGAGCTGCAGGCAGCACCTTGACTAGAGGCTTGTGAAAGCAGAGGTACAAGTGAGCCACCTCTGGATTCCTTGCCCATAGGAACTATGAGATAAGGTGTATACTGTTTTAATCCACTAAGTTTCAGGGTAAGTTTGTTGCACAGAATTAGATAACATGAATAGGTCTATACATTTATATAATTTTGGAATAATGATCCAGATTGTACTAAAGGAGAAATTTATTTTCTGAAGGTTTTGGAAGTGGACTTTTGGATCACAGAGCCACTGGGTGGCAAATGGCAGCCACCAAGCATTCACATTGGCTTGAATCTCTCTACAAACCTGTCAATTTAGCCTTTACAGAAGCAATTAACCAATGTAATATCATTTCCCAATGAGCAGCTTGTAAGAGCACACAGCACATGAGTATTCTCCATCGACTATCCACCCCCATTTGCTCTTCATTTCAAACCACCAGCCCCAGTCTGCAGCATAATGCAGAAGGCAGAGGAAGGAGTAACTAACATATACGAACCTCAGAAAGTGAAACTGGGACTCACACCCCCGCCTCCCTGACCCTCCAACCTGCTCCTTTAGAAAATGCTCATATAAGTTCTTAAGTTCTTTCCATTTCAACAGTTTGGTAGTTTTGTGCTTCCTACTGACTTTATTTTTATCTCTTTTTAAGTATCCGAATAATTCTCAGATACATATTCAACCAGCTGTGTCCACTCGGTGACACAGTGGCTCCTAAATCACAGTTAACAGAGCATTCCAGGGTGAGAAGACAAGGAAGTTAAGCAGAGCTAGTCAAGAATTGCAGGCCTGAGGCCTCCTTAAGGTTGCTACCCTCCCCTGTCCAAAAATCAGAACACTTGGGGAGTATGGAGTTTGTAAAAGTACAAGTCACAAGCGATAAATGAATGAGGACCATTTTCCTCATTCTTTGAAGAAACAATAAGTTTAATTTCCCATATAAACACCAGTTTACACTCCAGATGGCCTTCAGCTTTGCAGAGATGACAGAGAGACATGAGGGCAGGATGGCAGGGCTCTCACCTCTATTTTCTGGTAGACCTCCTTAAACATCCCAGGGATGACATACTGACGCTCTACTGCCTGGATCTCTTCTCGAGTCGGCCAGATGTCTTTCAGAAATACCTGCTGTCCCTTTGCATTTACCCCTGGAAGGAAAATTTTTACTAGTGAGAAAAACTTCCTTTCTTCTTTGTTATGTACTGTCAAGTCTTGTGCTTCACAACAGTTATGTTCTATAAAATCTAATCGCTGCCCCTAGGGGAAATGACAGGGTTAGATTTCTCCGGTTACATTCCCCATCAACCCATAACCCATAATCTTCATGTGGGGCTCTGTTTAAAGATGCCATACAGAACATATATTGCTCGTACATTAGCACTGAGCTCTCAGCTGCCAGTACTGTAACTTGTGCCTACAGGAAACTTCTTTAACAGGAAATACATCCCAGCACTCCAGCTCCACACTTGGAGGCCCCTACAGACAATGAAATCCCTAACAAAAAGTGCAAAAATGCAAAAAAAGGTACAAAATACAGCACAAAAAGGACACTTGCTTAGAGTATGAGAGGTGAAACAAGAAGGCAGAGTACTGCTGTGTTTCACTCAGCTTAGAAGACACACGATGAGCGACTCAGTCTGTGTGTCTCTGAACAGCAAGGGGCTGTGATGAGGACTGAACTGGACCTATTCTACACTTTAGTGAGTAGGCAAATTTAAAAATATAGATCCACCAACTATAATGAGGATCAATTGTCCCTCTATATAGTTGTAATTTCCTAAAAATAAGCTGACAGAGCCTCATTTTCCATATCATATAGTTTTTATAGGATGGATTGAGAAGAGTAGAGCAAGAAAGAAGAAAACAAAGCATCACTTTCTCTGAATTCTGAGAAAGGAACTAGGTAGGAATTAGTGCTACAGAGGGCATACTAAAACCACGCTGATTCTTAAGACTGAAAGAGGCAGAAAGAGAGCTGATGAATACAATCACAGGAACAAGATTTCTATTATTTCCTGTATTGATTCCCCTTTTGTCATCTCTTATCCTTCAGTAAATGTTTAACTTTTTGCATTATATATTTTAGCTATTCATGAGGTATAAAAGAAAGGAGTCCTCATTTTTAACTCAAAGTTCGATGCTTCACTTTTGATTAAGGAAAGCAGTAAATTTCTTTCAGTAATATTTTTAATTTCATTAGGAACTAAGTTTATACCCACACAAATAAAACCTTACCCAATGGCTCCTTCTCAAAGTCGATCCTGATGGTCCCAGCAATTGCATAGGCTATCACTAATAATGGTGAAGCTAAATAGTTGGCCCGGGTATTGGGGTGGACTCGCCCTTCAAAATTCCTGTTCCCAGACAGTACACCAACAGCTACAAGGTCTCCCTGTTGGAGGGAAGATATACCAGGTCATAAAGAGATTGCTTTGACTTCTCATGTTGGACCATCTGCCAAAAGTTCTCCCATCACCTGGACATAGCTGTGAAGTTTCCTGTCACCTGATGCTCTCCCTGCAGAAAACAACACAGAGTGGTGTCTCTGTGGGAGACCCATTAAGTCAAAAGTGGGAGGACACTAAGTCAAAAGGAGCAAAGAGATCTATTCAGTGGTTCCTGAATTTCAGGTGGATCAGAAGGCAACATCTTGGTTATTATGCTGCCAAGGTCTCAAGAATAAGTGGGAAAACTAAAAGTTAAAAGCTGAAGGAAGCCATATTTATTTACATGGATTCCAGAATTAATGTAGAGCATACCAAGTATTATTTCGCAACACCACAGAATTTAGGGCATGAATCAATTTAGTTTAGATTCATTTGTGTGACTTGGAATCAGTTTTTCAAAAGACAAGGAACAGGCAATTCTGGAAGCCTTTCTAGTCAAAACTGTCATTTACTGAGCAGTTACTTTTGTGCTGGGCACTGCACTAAGTCCTTTATACCTATCAGCACCTAATGCCCACAACTCTATGAAACAGGTTCCATTAGCATTCCAGTTCACAGTCTGTAAACAGAGGTATAAAGAGATTAATTAACTTGCTCAGGAGTATATAGCTGACAAATTCAGCTTATTTCCAAAGACCATGCTTGTAACTCTTTCCCCTGATTCCCTGGAACTTTTGACAATTCTAGTATCTTGGTCACACATGCCATGAAAAGAAACAATAGTTCTTCGGTAATTACCTGTGTGATGGCTTCCACCACAGGCTCAGGTAAAGGCCCACTGTTGCCAATACAGGTCATGCAGCCATAGCCCACCACATCAAACCTAGTGGCCAAAAGAAAAGCACAAGACAGAGGATAAAAGCCCTGAGTGAGTCCATCTGTTGGTAACTGGGCTGGAGACCACTGACTTAAACAGAACAGCAGTGCATGAAGTAAGTTCAGTACAGTGCTGTTTCCATAAAGCTTTCATTCCTGGAAGCAATTTGATATGTTCTTTATCCATTCTAGGTCATTCAATCAGACTCCTTTTAATAATTTGCTCTCATAAGTAATTTATGAATAAATTGTAAGTAAATTTTATGAGTAAATTACAAAAAGGAGTCTAATTAGATAGCTTTGCATTTTTTGAGTTGAACTCAAGATAGACCACTTACTGTTGCCATTTTACCTCTTCCTTTCAACCCCAAGAAGTTTTGACTTTTATCAGGTATGCTTATGAGGAATAAACCTGTGTCATCCAAATTAGGAATAATGGGGAAATTGAAGAAACTGTACCAGGCAAAAATTTAATTTACTTTAAAGAATAAGAACATTTTTTGCCATGGTAAATAATTACTTCCATGATGGACAGCCTCTCCTTTTCATTGCTAATGTTAGCCCAAAGCATGCCTTTGTGTAAATGAGGAAAGGAACCCCTCCCAGTGGGGAGCAGTCACACCCCAGGGCACATTCCCACCCCTGTTCTGTGCCCCACAGGCACCCCTGTATAAGGAACAGCAGCATACCTGTCCAGGAGGTCTCTACTCTGTTGAAATCTAAGGGTTTAGATCGACCTACCCTCTAATGAAAGACCATGCTACTAACTCCCACCAGGTAAGCCACGAGTAGGACAGTACAACTAAAGCAATGGCAAAAAAGAAACCTTTCCCTCACCCAAGCTGTGACAGGTAGGGCATGACTCCGCTTTCTCGCAGGTAGTAAGTGACCACACCACTTCCAGGAGACAGGCTAGTTTTGATGTAAGGCTTCACATTCAGGCCGGCGTCCACGGCTTTCTTTGCTAACAATCCTGTAGTATGGTGAACACAGATCTGGGTTGGTGACTGCCACATTTAGGTGCCAGGGGCAATTCAAGAAACAGCCTGCACTTCCTGCCACTACCTGACAAAACCTTGGTCATGATGGCACTTTTTGCTGTTTCGGTTGCCTAACAGAAATCAAAAAGCTCATTGGTCCAAAGTCACTTACATGAAAGCAGCAAACTCAAAATTAGTCATGGAAATGAAGAGACAATTTATTTTTTAAAAAAGAGACAAATCTAAAACATTTAGAAATGTATTTCAGGATGAGTTGTAATTTTTGAAGGGAAAATGTTCTTTGTAGTCATATTAGATGAAAATTATAATTGGAGGGGCCCTTTCTTGAAGTAAATTATATGTATTGGTTGGTAAGAAATGCAGTCTAAAATTCAAAATCTGGTTCTCAGCTATTTTTTAAAGTGGAAGAACAAGTTCCTGGACCATTGGACTTTTAGCAAATACAGAGATTGTTACAGGAACACTGGGTGCTCTGTCTAAGGACATATCACAGAAGTAGGGAAGACATGACCAGTGGGGTGATAAGGGGACAAAAAGCTACAGACAAGCTTGGAAGTTCATTTAAGGCAGTTGGTTTGCTGCAGATGAAAAAAGCTTGGGCGGCAACAGATGAATTCTTGGACAAAGGTGGTTTTCCTTCTATACTTGTCTAATTCATGAAGAAATTGTTGTGGATATTCTTTGATTTACGGGCATAAGAGTTTCTCTTGGGGGTGATTAAAAGTTTGGAAATGAAAGAGTTCTTACATTAAGAAAATGCCAAATGTAAATATTAACTACTTGACAAGAATTACATAACATGCAGGTGAGTCTTATCAACCAGTGCCCTACGCCCTAATTCAGACACATATAAACAAACTAAATTCCACTGTACAAAAATATTTATCAGGGGTTTTACAGAAAATAGCCTGTGACACAAAATCGGTTTTCTGTCTTCTAAAATCTGACACAAGATTCTGCATTACCAGAAACTTGAAATTCCTCTTATTTGCTTTCTTCTTCCTACTTGTTTTTTGGTGTTAATTCTGAAAAATAATATTAAACATCAAATACTCTAAATAATCTGCTTTGCAAACTACTGTAGTGGATCTATTTCTGGGCCAACAATTTTGGCATCTAGAAAAGACAGAGCTCGGGGAACTAACTCTATGTGAGAATTCATTAAAGTGCCTGGGTCATGTCTTTGGAGATTTCGACCCACAGGACCATGGGAGGAAGGTTCAAGTCACTTACCGGCGCCTAGCATCACAGAAGGGTTACTGGTGTTCGTGCAGCTGGTGATGGCAGCAATCACCACAGACCCATGAGCAAGGGTGAACTCACTGTTATTATAGATAAACGTCTTGGAGTTGTTATGATGATCTGGAGCAACCTGGAATCCTTTAAACCCTTGCTGTAGTAAGAGGGAAAAAAAAGTATCCATGAATGTAATACATAATAGTAATATATGTGCAGTCCAAAGTTCTCACTTAAGTTTGGTAACTAAAGCTAAAGGCCAGTTCTTAACAAAATATAAATAGCTCAAAGTATAAATAGTAAATTCTAAAATGCTACAGAAAAATCAAAGTTCTCTATATTCTTTTTAATTTTTTTAAAAAAGCAGTTCTGACTTCTGAATATTAGTCTATTCTAAAATTACTAACAATTACTTCCAACTCACCTCAAAAATGGAGAGGCTTGAGCTACAAATTTAACTAAAAGTGAGTCTAACTAGAACTTACCAAACACTATTGTACAGGTTAGCGGATATGGACTTAAATAACTGATCCTAGACTTATGAGTTCAGAAAAATGTGCCATTTTGGCTAGATTCAACTAATCAAAATAAAACAAATAGTACAGGCATACCTTATTTTATTGCATTTTGTACATGGTGAATTGTTTTGTATCGTGCTAAGCCAGCAAAAATATTACAACTTGTCAGAGGCTTAGAGATGGTTAGCAATTTTTAGTAGTATTTTAAAATTAATTGTATTTTTTACAAAAATAATGCTACTACATACTTAATGACTACAGTCTAGTATAAATGTAACTTTTATATGCACTGGAAACCAAAAAAATCTCACCTGTCTCATTTAAGGCAACACTGACTTATTAGTATGGAACTGAACTCACGGTTTCTCAAAGGAGTGTCTACACACTGAACATGTGGAGTACTGTTGGTGCCCCAAGGATAAAACCCATCATACATCTTAATAATTCATTTGGACAATGTTATAGAAAATGTGCATATGTTATGCTAGTTATTTTTGGAATCCAAAGAAGATTCTGAAATAAGACCTATTCTTCAGACTTAACAGCACAGTAAAGAAAATGAGGCATGCAAATAAGACAAAGTGCCAGTGATGTGAGGTAAAGGCAATGGAAGGCCATCAGAGGGTTTCATTCTCATATCAAGTGCTATGAAGGCTCAAGGGCAGGAAAGATGACCTTTTGCTCTGAGATCTGAGGCCACATTGTCAAGGAGCTGATAGAGGAAGACATGAAGACAGGGAGGAGACGATAGGCAGAGAATGGTGCGAATGAAAAGACAACGGTGAAAATGCAAGAAAAGCTTGGGCAAGTAACGTGACATGGTGGGAGCCACTGAAGAGTAGATATGCTTCTGAAAGTGTGGGCTGAGATGTGCTTACATTGTCCCGTGCCCTAAAGAAGTTGCTTAACTCTCAGCTAATGGGAGAAGCATTGACTCTTGGGTAGAGAAGAAATGCCCTCACTTCCAGGCTTCAGGAAGATTCCTCATTGAATGCAGCGAAAAGAAACCAGAATACTAAGAAACCAGGCAGGGCAGGAGGGCAGGGACATGTCCACCCATTTCTCCTAGGTCCCTACCTTGGCTCCAAGGCAGCTCTCAAAGTCCTTTTTCATGTCAGACACAGCGACTTTGTCTTGAGGCCGTTTGGGTCCACTGCAGCAAGGCACTACTGTTTTCAAATCTAATTCTACAACCTGCCCACCCCAAAGAAAAGGAAATGTAGAATTGGCATTATTCCTCTGAAAAGGGAAAAAAAAAAACAAGGCAGGCCAGATAATTTAAAACACCCTAACAATAAAAACAAACTAAATCATGACATTCAGAAACAAGAAATTCAACATTTATTCTAATATGTACGGGAGAGGTTCCCAAGGATCAGGATGGAAAGTGACGCAGGCAGAAAATCTGAGAGGCAGAGTGGGCATTGTCATGAGTGGTGTGTTCCACTAATCCATTTTTATCAAGTAACTCCTATGTCCTTTTATTGCTTAGGTTAGTTTGGGGGGGAGTTTTCTATTGACACACAAACCATTATACTTTTTCTAAGATGCCTTGGGAAGGATGCAGTTATTAAGTCATCAAGGCCAGGAAATGGGCCAAATACTCAATATTCTAAATAATAGTCCTTCCCTCAGTGGAATATCAAACAAAACAAGGGTCTCAAATCTAATTTAATCTCCAATCTTGACTTACTAAGAGAATGTGGAGTCAGTTGACACTCTAGAAAATGAAGTACAGAACTAGTTTTTATTTGATATGTCTGCAACTCCATTTTTTCCTAATAATGATGAACTTATTAAAGCCTTCACATATCTCCAGTCCCTCTAGGAAATTCCACATAGAGGAATAAACTGTAGTTCAGAATGGGAAAGCACTTTCAATTTAATTACCAGGAACAACAGAAATTCTATTATTTGATTGTTTACAACTCCCCTATCTTTTTAATTTTTCAACCTTTCAATATCTTGTTCTTCTGTGATGATTTATCAGTGACTGACTTCCTAACAAGTACATTCTACCTCCCTCCACCCCCCTGCCAATAAACACACATACATATAACTACCAAACATAAGTCACAGCCTTGAGGAAGAGAAAATGAGGTGCTCTGATACCTGGGCAAAGTCTGGGTCTTGAGAGGGGTCACTGAAATCCCGAAACATTCCCACAGCCTGAAGATACTTTTTAATATGCTTTACTTTTTTTTCATCACGACCTAAACGGGCATTTAAGAAGTAACAGGTTAAACTTACACTGCTACCAGCATTTTATAATATACATTTTACTTACACATCAACAGTTCTGTTGATATTTCAGCTTTCAGGCTAATAGTCTTAACACTTCAGCTAATGCTGCTGTTTATTAGCGGTGATTAGTTGATCTGGTGTTCCTACCAACTGTTTTCTGAAGAAGAGTCTGGTCTCATCTATAAATATTTCTCTTCTCTTTGGTTATAGTCCTCAACCAGGAGTCCTAAGCCGTAGCTTGTTATCAAAGCACACCTGTGCATCTGCTTTCATCCGGACACAGTCTCCAAATTCCACGTTATTCTCATTAAAACAGCAATCTTTTTGGTCTCCCACCACAAACCAGCAGCTACGAACAATTCCAGTATGTTTGGTATCATGTACTAAACATTTTAAATACATTATCTCAATCTCTAGTCCTTCATCATCACCTTATGAGACAAGCACTGTTATGTTTCTCCTTTACATATGAGGAAATGGTGGCTCAAGGGGATTAATTCCCATGGAACATAGCCTGGCAACACCGGATCTGAACATCTGAAGTCCAAAGCCTGAACTTACAACACTGGGTCGTGAACACTGCTGCTTAATTCTTATCAAGTCACTGATTGGAGGAGGTAAAACTGGAAGTATCCCAAACAGACATGCAGTCTACCCATTTCTCTGACAGCCTAATAAGATGGTAAGAGGTTGGTAATTGGACCCATGATAGCTTTTCTCCCCTGTTTTAACTGAGTTATAAGGGCCATCAGTTTTCAGTATGAACTTCATAAAAGATGAGTAAATTTCATTATCATGACCTGTTGTTGCACCCACTATCATATCTCATGCCATCCTTTCCTGAAGATGCATGGGAGAAACTTGTCTTGGGTTTAGCATGAGAAACCACTTACTTCTCAGGTAGTATGCTTGTTTCAATTTAGCAGAAGCTATAAATTTGACACCAGATGACTAAGAACTTTAGGGGCTATCTCTAGAGCCATAGGAACTAACCTCAGAGCTCTGGATATATTCTGCAGAATTCCCTCCTCCCCTCCCACTTCCTCTCCCTTCTCTCCTTTAGGTTGATGCTCTCCACTATTTATTTTGTTCTTTCATTTATACATATTTTTTAACTCAAAAACTTTGTGAGAGATATCAATCAATCAAGTACAATGTGGTTGTATAAAATAAAAACTTCAAAAAAAAAAAAAAGCCATTTTCATTACAACTGTTCTAGAACTACTTCCAGAGGCTTTCTCTCTGAAAATTGGGGCGAGGACTTGGAATTACTTGATCCCCAGTTTTCTCTCTCATTAGTTATTAACAAGTCAGGCAGTTTAACCTACGGATCTGTGCAGAGGATAAGAGCAAAGTATCTGAGAGATGCCCCAGACACCTGCTTCATGTTAAATAACCAGTAGCAGAAGGCCAGCAGAAGTAGCTAGGCTTCAAAGAGTACCTCAGTGCTTTCTATTAGTCCTACTGTGATACATTCTCACAACCATCAGACTTAAGATTTAAAATGTGTGACCTCCCTGAGCACATACCAAAGGATAAAGGTAGAAAGTCGCGCTCCAATTCTCAGTGTACTCTTACAAAAGGCCTTACAAAGGGCCTCTGTTTTCACTGCTCTGTACTTACCTGTCTGCACCAGGTACTTGATACTAACTTCATCAACTGGGAAAAAGGCAGCAGTTGCTCCATACTCTGGGCACATGTTGGCAATGGTAGCTCGGTCAGCAATGGACAACTGCACTACTCCTGGTCCGAAGAACTCAACAAATTTGCCCACTACCCCAACCTGGCGGAGGTGCTGGGAAAAGAGAAATCTGAGCTATGGTAATTCATATTTAAAATGGAGAATTACCATCTCACAGTTCTTATAAACTAGCTTTGTGAGTAAACATAAATAATAAATTATAGATTCTCAATATGCAATAAAAATAGAACCTAAAGGTTTCCTGGATTGGATCCTGGAATAGAAAAGGGACATGACTAGAGTTTAGTTAACATCATATCATGTTAGCATCTTCATTCTGATAAAGCGACTGGTTTATGTAAGATATAACCCCTGGAGAAGCTGGAGAAAAGGCAATAGGAACTCTCTATGTTATCTTTACATTAACTCAATTGTAAATCTAAAGTTATGACACAGTTCCTATCATAAAAAGAGGAAAGAAATGTCAAGAATATAAATAACAACATTCAGAGAAAAATTTCAAAAATGATTAATACTTTCTCTTTGATGAGATCACTGGAAGTGCTTAGAAGTGATGAAAATTAAATGAATCAGCCTAAATAAATTATGATTTGTACCAAGTCAGTAAATGGCTTATTTCCAAGGGCATAATGAAGACATTTCCTGAACACAGGTATAAATCCAGTGTAACCAAAAGAGTCAAAAAGTCTGACTCCCCTATCTGTAAAAACAAACAAACAAACAAACAAACAAACAAACAAACAGAAAAAACCAGCTAGTCCTGGGTCTTTGAACTCACTTGGTCCTGCAGGGAGTTCATGTCCTTCATGAACTGTGGACAACCACAGGGAAAAGCTGTTTGGATTATACTGGGATTCTGTCACATTTTGTGGGCAAGTACTATATTTTCCCTATGTTAAGAATGATACACAGACATCTACGATAGGGCATAGCATTCATATGAACCCAGTCATATTCCATAAAGATAAAGGAGACCTTTTTCTGCAGTATTGTATCCATCTTAAACACCCCATACCTGCAAAATTATGCAACCAGAATAATTTGTTAGTGACAATAAAAAAACAAAAACAACAAAAAAACTTTTCTAGTAACTTTTGCAAAGTGAAATTGCCTGCCCTTTGTGAAGCGAAAAAATAACCAAAAGTAGTATTTGCTCCAAGGACTAAAAAAAAAAAAAAAAACCATTATTTCCCTGCTGAGAGAAACATGTTTTATAGTAAGATAACTTATACTACAGAGAAGGCAACAAAGTCAAACATTCATAAGAGTTTGTTATTTACATATAAAGAACCAATATGAGGAGGAAATGTAAAATACGAACACATACCTAGGAATGATTCTTACTACCTCAGGACAGTAATTCTGTCTAGGAATGGGAAGGTGACTGGAGCCATAAAGATTAGATTTTATTTCTTAAAAAATACACAGAGTTCTGAAGCAAATGTGACAAAATGCTAACATCTATTAAATCATGAATGTCATTTTAACTTCTGTGTATTTCACCTATTTTTCAATTTCAAAAAAACATTAAAAGAAAAAGATCTATGTAGTAAAAGAGTAAAATGAACACAATTATCTAAAATTCAGTTCCTTATCTCTCTTCTTATCTCATTATGAACATACACCTTTTCAGCATTTCTAGAGCATATGGAAACCAAGAGAGACTGCATCATGTTCTCCTCCCTATTTGTCACTGGGGAAGGAAGGCTATCATTACCTTGGTAATGGTGAGCACGATGTCAGTGGATGTTACCAGGGGATGGGGATTCCCCATCAGCTTGTAGCCAATCACCTGGGGAAGCACCATGCTGATGGGCTGACCCAGCATAACAGCCTCTGCTTCGATGCCACCCACACCTGCAAGGAACAGGGGAAAGAATCAGTGTTTCTGTCTTCCTCATTCTATTGCTCATGCTTGACTCAGTGCCCTAAGCAGATATACCCCAATTACAGTGCTTTACTAGTACAGATTATGTTTCTCTAAAGACCAGTTTATCTTTTCTATACTTACCTTCTTCAGAATTCTTAAGTGTTTCTTAGAATGTAGTGCCCACACCCCTGTATCAAAACCCCTGGATTCTAAACCAAAGGGAGAGTAGGGGTCAGGAGTTTCCATTTTAACAGAAACGCTAAGAGATTTTCATGTATTCTAAATGTCCATAGCCCTTACTATAGTTTATCCTTCCAGATATTATTACCAAATGCCTACAGGGTACTTTTCTGGGCAGTGGAAATCACAATAGTAAACAACACAGACAAAAACTTCTCTCTGATACTTGCGATCAGGCAGAGTCATGCTACTGGGATGAACTGGCAGCAAAATAAATTAGGGTATGAAACACATATGAGCATATATGGAACAGGAAACCGGATGATCACTCACCCCAACCGAGAACACCCAAACCATCAATCATGGTAGTGTGTGAATCTGTGCCCACGAGGCTGTCTGGGTAATAATACCCATCCTGGTCAAATACTACTCTTGCCAAGTACTCCAGATTCACCTGGTGGATGATCCCTGAGCCAGGAGGAATAATCCGCATGTTGCGAAAAGCCTGAGACCCCCACTAGAATAGAATAATGGAAAGAGCGCTTATGAATGCCTGCCATCCTCCTCCACAGCCCATCCCCTACATGTACCCCCTCCCTCAGGCCCTTCATGGGTGAGTCAGTCAAAGCAATGAAACTCTGCAGTACCTTTAAAAATTCAAACCGTTCTCTATTTCTTTCAAATTCTAGGTCTTGATTCTTCTGTAAACTGTCTGCCCTGTTGGAGAGAAAAAGTTAACTGTGTAAGTTTAGTTTGAAGGCTTGAAATGGTATTGGTCAAATTTACTGGAGATGAATAAACAAAATTCAATTTTATCTATAGGCTTGATGCATTCATGCACAAGGGAGAGCTAAATAATAAAGATAGTAGGAATAATTATATTTGGCTTAAGTGACTTTCTCAATGCCTTTAAGTAGAAAATATCAAGTGAATTCAAGTCACAAATAATCCAGTCATAAAGTCTGACTTAAGTATAGACACCAGACATTTGTGTCATAAATAATCTCTGGCAGCACAAACCCTGTGGGTCAAATCCCAATGCATGACCTCTCCTATATCTCTCTGCCCATCTAGCTACATATCATTCAATGAACTCCTCCCCTACCACCTAGTACTTATAGCTATTGAAGTATTTGTTCCAGAAATAGCCTCCTAACTGATTTCTCTGTCAGTTTATCTAACCTATCTTTTGTAATGTCACCAGGGTCAATTTTCCAAAATACAGAGTACTAGCCAGAGCAATTAGGCAAGAAAAGATGCAAATACAGTAAAGTGGCAGGTTATAAAATGAATATACAAAAGTTTGTTGCATTCGTACATTCAAACAATGAAGAAAATGAAAGAAATCAAAAAAATTGATATCAAAATGCATTAAATGCTTAGGGATAAACTTAACAGGATGTGACCTGTTACATCCTAGAATGAAAAGTATAAGACATTGTTAAAAGAAATGGAAGCAAAATAGAAATTTAATGCACAGTTTGGTGGAATTCTTTAATAACATATAGCAAACTATTACTGAAATTTATATGGAACCATGAAAGACCCTCAACAGCCAAAGCAACCCTGACCAAAAAAAAAAAAAAAAAAAAAAAAAAAAAAAAAAAAAAAAAAAAAAAAAAAAAAAAGAGGAATGGAGGTATCATGCTGCCAGGCTTCAAACTATAGTAAAAGGCTATAATAAACAAAATAGTATGGCATTGGAATAAAACACAAAGACTAAGGGAATAGAATTGAGAACCTTGAAATAAACTCATACTTCTACAGACAGTTCATCTACAACAAAAGAACAAAAAGTTATGCTGGAAAAAGAAGTTTCTTCAACAAATAGTTGGTGGGGAGTATAGGGGGTGAAGGATCTTGGGTAAACCCCCTAAGCCAGGTGAGCCCTGGAGGGGGGATAGGGTGGGGTTTTTGTGGCCTCATCCACCAGCGGATGGCTGCTGCACAGGGCAGCCATCTGTAGCCTAGATCAGTGGAGCCATGGTGCCCCCTGCTCAAGAGGAGCAAGAGGAGCAAGAGGAACACAGAAGAACGCAGGCTCAGTCATCTGGGTCTTAACCATGCGCAGGGAGGTACCAGCACATGGGCAGGTGGGAGGAGCCCCTTCCATTTTTCTCTCACTCCAGCTAAACTTCAAGAGGAGCAGGAACATGTGCAACACAAACCCCATCATAGGATGGGTGAGGAATCATGCAAAAATCCAGCCCACAAGCCTGAGCTGGACACAGCAGATGGACAACTGAGAGAACCAGTGCATGCGAGACAGGAGAAACAACTGTAGAGACATGATGTTACAATGTGCATCTATGTGCTCACTGGGCCGAGAAGACCTGGGACTTCATTTCGGAGATGCCTTCTAGGAGAGCAATGCTCCCTCCCCACACTATGGGGAGGAGAGGAAGACCAAAGATGGGGTAATCGGCCCCATATCAAAACTGCAAACTGAGGCAGAGAAGATGATCTACAAAGCCCAGTCACAGATGCCTGTATTCACAGAGAAACTTCTTCACCGACACTGGCTGAGGTTGAGACTCCCTAAATCTGATACCAGAGCCATAAGGTAAAGCAGCAAAGCAGTGGAGATGAGACGGCCTGCAGCAAGAAAACATGGACAGATTACAGATGAATATAGAATGGCTGCCCAATGCAAACTTAAGACTGAAAACCTACCAGCAAGGTTTGCCTGGTTCCAACAACCCAGTCCCTCACCCAGTGAAAGGACTCTGCCACAGGAAAGAAAGAGACTAATGGATTTAGTACAACTAGTAAACAACAAAGAGTGGGGTTTGAGAGAATGGAAGGGGCACCAGAGGGAGGAGGGAGGGGGAGGTATCCCAAAAACCACTTACAGAGGTTATGATCTAAAGAACAAAATAAATAATATTAAAAAAAAAGATATTCACTTTTGCAAATAAACTTTTGTACATTTCAAAAACAAAACAATACAAACAAAAAAAAACCCAAATAGTTGGGAAAACTGGATAGCCACATGGAAAAGAATGGAACTATACCACTCTCTCACACTACAGACAAAAAGGGACCTCAAAATGGAATAAAGGCTTGGCTGTAAGATCCAAAACTATAAAACACATAGAAGGAAACATAGGCAAAACATAGCACAAGGCTAGTTTCAGGCATGTCTGTGGGGACTTGACTCCAAAAGCAAGGGAAACAAAAGCAAAAATAAACAAATAGTATGATATCAAACTAAAAATCTTTTGCACAGTGAAAAAAAAGACACCACTCCAAAAGGGACAAACTATTTGCACATCATACATCCAAAAGGGGTGAAAATCCAAGGTCTACAAAGCACTAATGCAACCAAAAAAAAAAAAGAAACCCAAATAACTCAATTAAAAATAGGGCAGAAGAATTTAAGAGACACTTCTCCAAAGACAAACAGATGAAAAAAATGTTCAACATCTCTTATCATCAGGGAAGTGCAAATGAAAACCACAATGAGATATTATCTCACTCCCCAAAGAATGTTCATATCAATAAATCCAGAAACAACAAGTGTTGGCAAGGAATCCCTGTATGCTGTTGGTGGGAATGTAGACTTGTCTAGTCATTATGGAATACAGTCTAGAGGTGCCTCAAAACATTAAAAATAGATGTACCATATGCTCCAGCAATTCCACCTCCTGGTGTTTGTCCAAAGAATACAAAAACATTAATTTGAATGATACATGTTCTTCTGTGTTCATTGCAGCACTATTTACAATAACCACATTATGGAAACAACTTTGTTGCCTGAGGACAGAGTGAATGAGGAAAATGAACATATTATACATAATGGAATACTACTCAGCAATGAAGAGATGAAATTTTGTCATTGTTAACAACATGGATAGACCAGAGGGAATTATGATGAGTGAAATAAGTCAGAAAAAGAAAAAATAGTTAATTTCATTCACATACAAAATATAGAGAATTAAAGGAACAGATGAAACTAGATAAAAACAAATCTACCATATGGCTGCAGAATTGAAGCTACTGGAGGGAGAGTGTGGGGTGAGAGAGTAAGTGGGGAAAAGGGTCCATAAGACTATGGTAGAGATTTATAGGTGGTCTAGTGGTGTGTGTGGTGGGGCAACATACATTTGAAGAGGTTTGAAATCTATCACTCTCAATCATACATTAATGGAAATCAATGTTACCTCATCAACAAAAAACCAAGGTCATCATGACCCATCTTAAATTTGTCAAGAGCTTCCTAATAAAGCAGGTTTCTTACCTGAAAAACCAAGTCTTCAAATCTGCTTCTAAGCCCTCTCCTCCCCCTCAGTTCAGTCTTTCAACTTCAGTCACAGTGTGGTCCTCCTATTCTCATGCTTTGAACACTATTTTTTTCTGTGTAGAACTACTTTTTTCAATTCTCTTCTGAACAAGTCCTTCAGGACCAATTTCAAGTGACACTCCTTGAAGGACCCTCTGTTTGCCTCCTTCTCTGTGGTTAATACAATTAACTGCACAAAAGCTGCAAGTTTACTAGCTCCCTTCTCTTCTAAACTGTTTTCTTAAACATTGGAACACAGTAGGTCTGTTAAACGGATTTCTTTCTTTTTTATTTAAAGGGGCATATATGGAATACTGTTCTTAATCACATAGCCCCACATCTGGTGGGCTCCCCCCCACCCCCCACCTTCTGTTACACTGACACTTGTGAACGCCCAGTCATTACCCCTTTTTCTCTTGCCTCAGCACCAGGGAATGTCAGCACTTGTCACAGCAGAAGCAGAGATAAAAGGGGAACATAACCCCTGAGAATGCCGGAAACATCAGTTTTATATAAACAGCATATTCACAAGACAAGCATAAACCAGAAGCACTTAGGCTGTTGTATGTTAATTCCAGGTAAAAGCCTAATTATTCATGAAAACGAAACATGGACGATGTGTTAAGCTTAGTTCGATTAACTTACTCCACATTATTATATAAACAGACCTGGAATTCTGAGTTTTCCACCATTCAGAACTTTCCTAAATTCATCCAATCTAGTGAGTTCTTCATGCTCTATGAGGGTGAATGGCCCAGAGACTAAAGAGGAAATTTCTCAGTTATATAATTTCAATTCAATTTGGATACAGTTCACAATTTCTAAGTATTACATTGATGGTATTCCAATAATGCACAGATGAGACCATTTTCCTACTCATAAAATCTGGTCATAAACTGCTATGATGTTCTTGAGATTTTTTTTAAATGTCATTTCTGAGATAAGGATGTAAAACATTACAATACTACATTAGCTGCTCAATTCCTAAAGATGGTGTGATGCTACTATTACTCAAAACAGGCAAGAAGTGAGAAGCTACTATTACTCAAAACAGGCAAGAAGTTTGTTGAGGAACTTCTTGAGGAAAAATTGCTCTATATCAACCACTACCTAATTTTATCTTATTTATTTCTGGGAGCAACTGGAAATAAGCCCACAGCATACAGTTCCACCAAGGCTGAGATGTATCACATTTAATTCCTTACATAAATGAGGAAATAAGTCTAGGAGGTCAAATTGCAAAACCTAACTCAAGAAATAAAAACAAAACACCACAATGAAAACACTTCGAACAGAAATGTTCTCTATTAATAACACACATAAAGCTAGTGTTGCTAGATTTGGATACCAGTTTGGGTCAAAGGTCATCCCAGACCTTACCATTTTCATCACCATTATTTTTTTGATATTACAATGTAAATGAAAAAAGCACATTAAAAAATTGAAGCCAGACTGGATAGATATCAAGGTTGGAAGAGAAAAAAAAGTTACAGTGAAATTGGTGATGACCCACATTCATTAACTGTTGAATAGGAACTCTCAATTATGAGTCAAAAGACACACTGAAAACAAGTCTGTTCTCATTAGTACTTTCACCTTCCAGACTAGTGAGATGAAGGCAAATCTATCAACAACAAGGACAGTTTTGGAGAAAGGTAAAGTTCTCCATGATTTTGTAAGGCTACTTTTATAATTTCTTAAGCAGGATCATGTCAGGAAATATCTTTATTCTCCAATAGGGTGATGTATATATATTTTTAACCCTTCCTTTTGAAACCAAAATATTAGTGTGAACCAATGATTTAAAGATAGGGAAAAAAGGCATGTTGCCAGAAGAAAGAAAAAAGCTGGTCAGTAATTAGTCTATTTACTTCATTCATGGACAAAACAGATTTCTTTTTATCCTGAATTTATCTGGTTTAGGTAATGTCAATATTAAGAATAAGAATAATCAGTTTCTACAAATTTCTCTTGGAGTTGGATGGAATTCACTTTAAATCCCCACAAAACAAAATCATTTTTTTTCTCCTTTAAATGGTTTATCTCACAGTCTTAAATAACTTTTCAAAAATAAAAACAGTAGCTTATTCTAAAAATAAAGAATAGTTAGAATTCCAGAGATTATCATTTAATTTAGCACTTCTCTTTAGATTTAATCTCTGCTAACTTTTCATTTAGCTTGAAATCTCTTCACTTTATATCTGCTCACTGAACTATGAATAACATGTTTCAAATGTTATTAAGTACATTATAGATAAAACTGTGAAAGTTACCCAATAATTCACTTTAAGGATATACCATAATTTAATACATCATTCTCATTTGTTGAACATTTAGAATACTTATAGTTGTCATTATTAATAATGCCTTAATGGACACAATTTAGTAATAAAGCTTTTTCTGAATTTCAGATTATTTAGAAATGAAAAAGGACAATGAGTATGGAAATTTCTAAGGTTCTTAATAGATATATATCACTTTCATAATGTCTTAATTTACAGTGCTATCAGCAGCATATAAAAGTGTCTCCCTCATGAGACCTTTATTATTAATAATGTTTGTTTTCTAATCTTAACTATGTTGATAAGAGGAAATAGTATCTCAAAGATTTGCTTTTTTATTACTTGTAAGGTTGAAAGGCATTCTATAGCATTTGCATTTTCTTTTATTGTAAAATGTCTGCTTCCCTTGTCAATTTATCTGCTGATTTTTTCTATTTTTCTAAATGTATCACTTTATTAAAAATATTCATCCTTTGTTGTATTTAATGTAAATATCTTTCAAGTTGTTTTGTTA
The DNA here is from genome assembly GCA_004024945.1 of Uropsilus gracilis. Taxonomy (NCBI): domain Eukaryota; kingdom Metazoa; phylum Chordata; class Mammalia; order Eulipotyphla; family Talpidae; genus Uropsilus; species Uropsilus gracilis. Next base: position 82,124 of record PVHY01001874.1, on the reverse strand, counting down.
ACTCTAAAGTCATTAAATCTTAAGACTTTTCTGATCCATTCATTGCTCCTATGCTTAGAAAAGTCATTCTCATCAAGTTATTTGACATAAACATAATTTTTTTATTATTTAATTAAAAAATTTAATGTTTTACTCCATATGAACATTTTTTTTCACCAAATAACAATTTCCCTGGAACTGTGCAGAATAGTTACTTCTTGCCGCACAGATAGTTCTAATAATGTTAACTAGTTATACTTCTCAGCTGAGATACCAGCCTCCCATTTGTATCTGGTTACTCTCCCTATATCCAAACTCTTGCTAGGTAATCTTTCAATTATTTCTACAATTGACAGTACTGTGGGTTTGAGTTTGTGACTTGTTTTGATTCATATGACTGTGAATAGGTGTGATGTATGCCATTACTGATCTATGCCTCAAGACCAGTTTCAAATTCCTTGCTGGCCCTCCTGAGCCCCTGTGATCTTGAGGGCTGCTTTCTCCTTCAGGTTGGGCCCACAAAGGGACACATAGAATCCAGCTATACCCCTGCTGAGTTAGTTGTTGACACCAACTCAAGGGCATGAAGCATCAGATAAGCTGACCTCCTAACCAAATTGCAGAGGCATAAGAAATACATGGTCATCGACTGCCACTGAGACTTTAGGGTAACTGGTAGAATTTTATCAGTGATCAAGAACTGACTATTTCAAGTAATAGAAGAAAGAAAGAAAAAAAAAGGTTAAGTCTTAGCAGTCTTAGTATAGACTTAATCTTTTTAGAAGACAGCAAATTGTCTTCAAGTCAATACACATTTGTGACTAATATAAGCTCTCCTGGATGAAATTCATGTGTGTGTACTTTACCCAGATTCTAAGCTAGAGTTAAAGAAAAGCTGCTCCTACTGAAGAAATAGGGGGAAAAAGAATTTAAAGAAATTCACCTCCCTCAAAATACCTTCACTGGAAATTCTACATTAAGTTTGAATTTTCCTGAATATATCTTTTCAGAGACTTTCTTTTTATTTGCATACACACACTCCAAGATTTATGCACAGCAGAAAATGCAGGTTTTCATCTTCATCTCTCACCTTCTGTTGAAATCAACCTGGATGGAATGATCGATTACAAGATCAGCCGGACATACAGGGTTTATTTTCTCTGGATCTCCTCCTAACTTTTTCACAGCATCACGCATTGCAGCAAAGTCAACCACAGCTGGCACACCCCTGAGAAAAGGGAAAATTAAGCAGAAAACAAATCTGTTAAGGGTGCTTATTTTTAGCTCTTGCCTCTTTCGATAATATTGGCAATACAACCATTTCATCAGTGGAGCTGACAACGGATGATACAGAAAGCAAAAGTTGCCAAACACATTTACTTGAGCAGAAATCATTTAGGCAGTAAAAGCCAAGACTGAGTGGTGACTCCATATGCAAATGTATCACTGCATTAAAGCTAACAATGAATATAATGAACACAGTCTAAACAGAGACACTATTTATGGGGAGCTTAAGGACTCTGGAACTTTTACTGCCATCACTGTTTCCCACTCACATGGTGGGACAATAATGACCTAGAAATGACACATAAATCACACTTTCAACTTCAGACCAAATTTAAAGGGCTGGATATAATTTGAATATCAGGTTATGAATCAAAGTTAGAAGTGAATTATTTTATCACATCATAGTATTAAATCTGGGTGCTCTTCATAAAAACTGAAACTCGGTTTCTAGAAGGGTGAAACTATCATTTTAAAAATGTTAAAAAAGACTGTGATGCTAGCTGCACGCGGTGGCATATGCTTTTAATCCCAGCCTTGGGAGGTTACGGCTAGGAATCGCCTGAGTCCATGGGTTCAAGAGAACCCCAGGCAACACAGAGAGACCTAGTCTCAAAAAATAGCTGGGCGTGGTAATCCCAGCTACCTGGGAGGCTGAGGCTAAGGATCACTTGAGTTCATGGGTTCAGGACTACCCCAGGCAACACAGCAAGACCTAGTCTCTTTAAAAAGAAAAGAAAAAAAGAGGCTGTAATGGGAAGCAAAGATTTCTGGGAATAGCAGGATGTGAACTGAGGTCTAATGGCAATAAGTCAGGCCCTCTGAACTACATATCTTTCCTCAGGGGACAGCTCATCAATGTTCCAAGAGCAGCTGTTTGGAACTCAGTTCCCTGGGTGACAGGACTTGGACAAGTGGAGATTCTAGGATCACTCCACTCCAAGCTGTCTAGCTGTTTCTTTCCCCACTTGTCAGCATTATGTAGGATCAGGATCTTTGAGATAAAAGATGATGACCCTTGCCATAGGAAGAGGTGTAGTTCTTATACACCACAATTTACTGAGACAATCTTGATTTACTCCTAATACTGCCTGGGTGTTAACAGCCTACTTCTGCTTTCAAATGTGAGAGGAGTTTGGGTGACAAGCTGCACAGTCACTGTGTGTGTGTGTGTTTAAAGCTTTCTCAGTTGACAAGGTGGGTAGAGGAGAATGAGATGACATTTGACTCACGTGAAGTCCTGCAGGATGACACGGGCAGGTTTAAACGGCACTTCTATGTTCTTATGCTGCATGACATTCCAATTTAGGATATTTTCAATATCATTTTTCTTTACCAAAAATTGATCACAGTTTCGAACGGCTGCCTCCAGCAGAACTCTGATAGAAAATGGTAAACGTCCTAGGCGTAAAGAAAGTGGTAACAAAATAAACACCAGGAAACACTATTGTAAGAGTTCTTTAAAATCAGTCTTTATATAAGCTTGATAGAGGCCATCAGACTATTCTTCCAATGGGGAAAAGGGCAATGTTTGTAGTGATAAAGAGTTTAAAATATGGGGCCACTGAATGGGTTCAAGAGACATTCAGTAGTAGAAATAACCCACAAACTAGGCCAAAATAAAATATTAGTTTACTTTTTTCAAATTAAAGGTTACTTTGCCTTGGATTGCATTCATAGAATATTTCCCTTAAGTCATCAAGAAATTGGTCTAAATGTTTACTGTAGTATTTAACATAGTAATTTTTTTGTCCTGAAAAACTAAAGTTAAGGAAATGAGAAAAGCCACTTTGGTTGTTGAACTGAAGACTAACGTGTAGTCATGCACATCTTTCAAAAGAGGTAAGACCTTAAACACCACACAGCATGGCCACTGGCAACTGGGGCTTCTAAGATCAAAGCCATAGTAACTCTTAAGAAAAACTACTTTATTTATAAAGTAAAAGTTCCATCTGATATATGAAAATTATTTGCCAATATCTGGAAACGGCAAGAGTGCAAAGGCAGAAAGAAAACAGGATGTGGAACAGAAAAGATATGTCTCTGCTGCCCACACAGCTGTTACTTGATCAAGTCACTGATCCTCTCTGGGTCACAGCTCCCTCAGGACTATCACATATACATATTTGTAAGTACTGGATTTCTCCTTTGGATTATGGGGAGAAATTAAAATGACCATATTTCAATTTTGTACATTTCAGAATCTTGAAAAGTTTAAAAAGTTAATATATTATACTTTGAAAACTTTGAAAAGTTAATATGATAATAGCAGTTAATTCCCCAGGTTTATTAATAAAATTATACAAAAATTTTAAAAAGAAGGATTTCTTACATTTTATAAAGAAGACTCCATGGGGTTGCTATTAAGTGATATAATATGTATGTACAAAGACTATGCAAGTAATCACTATTACCCACTTACACAAGAGTAATACAAGGAATAATGTGTGAGCTATGTGTTTGTGCCTGCCTTTTTTTTTTTTTTTTTGAGACCAGGTCTCAGACGCTATTTCGCTCGGGGAACCACAGGCTCACATTGCCTGGAGCACCACGGACTCAAGCAATCCCCAGTCTCAGCTTCCCAGGTAGCTGGGATTACAAGCACGCACCAACACACCCAGTTATTTTTTGAGACTAGGTCTCACTATGTTGGCCTGGGCGGGTCTCGAACCTGTGGACTCAAGCAATTCCTAGTCTCAGCCGCTCTAGGCTGCCTTAAAGGCATGCGCCACCGTGCCCAGCTTGTGTGTTTGTGCTTAATTCAACACTATAGCTATTCTCTGCTGTTCTCTCTTCCAACTCTCTTAAAGGCTAATTAAGCACATAGTTTTCTTATTATGCAAGTAAGATTCTAATTGCTGTCAGAGAAATTACATCAGAGCTGTATACCTACCATATCTTGAATCCAATTTATTCAAATTAAAGAACTTCTTTCCTGGTTCTGAAGGATCCAAAGGCTCAGCAAGGTGTGCAAATGGGTTGCTCATGATTCCTGATGGCAGGTGTCCCTAAGAAGGAAAGAGAATATTTACTCTTATGCTTAAAGTCAGCATTACTTGTTCCAATGAGTGTTTTTCCCCTGTAAGGACAGTATAGATTCCCCATAGGATATCACTTCTTATCTTTTCAAAGCAGAGGGACAATATTCTGAGCAAATTAAAGGGATTTCTGGGAAGCTACTATGAAAGGCAGCACTCACTTCTTGTACTATCTTATTTCTGCAACTTCTTTCATTAATAAGATGTAGGGATAAGGGAAGTGAAGGCTATGTGCCATGGTAAATCTTAACCATATGAACAGATCTCTTAGCTGGACTCCTGTCTGGCTAGACAGGAGGTAAGGAGTCCACATCAAGTGACATTCTATAACTGTTCAAAACCTGAACTTTGGAATGGGAACATGAGAGCAGTTGTTTTCTGCTGTAACAGTCTCTGCAGCATTTTAATAAATATGGTAGCTACAAGTCTTCCTGATTCACTTTTGCAGTTGGCAGCAACTGTGTCCCCATCTGTGGCTCTTGAAAGTACACTGTGGTGGCAAAAAGGCCCAAAACTTCCCAGAGATGTGTGAAAAGGATCCTGTCTCGCTGCTCTGGGCAGGCCTTCTCCAATATTTCTTAACATTACAAGCAGTGAACAAGAGAGTTGCTGTTCCTGGCCTCCACCACACAGTGATTTCAAAGAACTACGCAAAGCCAAATGAGAGCAAAATTCATTGGGGCAGGAGTCAGAAAGATTTACTTTCCAAATTACCATACAGGTTTGCAGCATGATGGCTAGATCAAGCTCAACAACTCAACTTTGGGTGCTATTTGACCAAAGGATCACCAATCCGTCACCTGTCCCAACTTACCCTGGCAGATGTGTTGAGCCAAAAGCAAGGTCAGGTAAGCGGAAAGAGAAAATTCAGGTAGGAGATGATGGAGAGGATGGAGGTGAGAGCAAACCGGGCAGGCAAACGGACACAGCAGCTGAAAGAGAAAAGTGGTGGATGGATTGAAAACTAAGGTTTTTTTTTATACTAAAGTTGCAAAATGTAGGGAAAAAATGATTGTTGAGTGAATGGAAAATAATCAAGGGGGAGAGGAAATAACACTCAATACCAAGTGTGGCTGAAAGCTCTTTAGGACCACCATGGGAAGGATGACCATGACTTTAGTTTTTGGGAAAAGGACATATAAGATAAAGGGTCACAGAAATGCAAGAGATTTGCTACTCATTCCAGCTAAATGAGGGGCCAGGAAGAAAAAAACATGTTCAGTAAGAGACATAGATGCTTGTCTCTATAAGCAGATATTTGAAAATGAGACCAGTCACTCCACTGACTAGAAGTCTAAAAAAGAAGTACATTTAAAAAGACAGTGATGCTCTTCAATTTGTCACTGATGCCAAAAAAGTTAACTTTTCCACTCAAGCACTAGCACCAGCAACAATAAAATGGGCACAAGAGTTGATTCCTCACTGGGGCCGTGGACATTTCTGAATCCTTGCATCCAGAGGAAGTGGTGGGAAACCCTCACAGAATCAGGCTAGGTAGGTCATTTATTCATATCTTAAAAAACCTTAAATCCCTATTCATCCCTATCTCAGGGTCAAGTCTTAAAGGGTCAGATGTCTAAAGCTGGCCGAGACTCTCTAACAAAAGTACAGTATTTGCCAAGTGGCAGTGACAGTGAGACAGTGAGAGTGAAACTGTGTCAAGTAATTCTTATGTAGCTTACAAATGTCTTGGGCAAAATTCTGGAAGCCTCACACAATCCCCATTGTTCCCACCTCCCTACATAGCCTTGGACAAGGTTTCACTCTTTTAGTGAAGCAAATTCCACCTGCAGAAGTTAGAAGCAGCTCACACCAAGTGCTTTAGACAACTGTCTCAACTCTGGCAAGGCAACAAACAGTAAATGGAAGCCTATCATTACTCCCATTTTACAAGAGGAAACCACAGCTCAGGGGAGTGAAAACTTGCCAAAGGCATGCATCTGGTAGAAGGTTGAACTCTGACTCCTGTCACCTTCCCACTGTCACCTCTAGGTGCAGCCTTTCCTGCTCTGAAGGTCAGGAAGGGCTAGAGGTCACCCCTCAAGTCCCAGAGCTGTAAAAAGCCAACAGGCTCAAGGGTCTGAGAAATCCTCCTGCAAGACTTGGCTTTGAAGAATGGAGTCACTTTCTGAAACTCTTCCCAGGGGTCACCAACCCAGCACTTAATCAGGTTTTGACTATCACATGTCCCAGGCACTTTTTACTGAGTCACAGGTCAGTGGGAAGCAACAGGAGCTGGGTTCTGGCAACCGAAAACTGGTTGTGCTTGAAGTTGGGAAACAGCCCCTCCATATAAGCCTCAGGGCTCTGGAAATCAGAGCCACCCAAGGTTCCACTCAACCACCTCTCCGTGGAGTTCCCAGTGCTTAGTAATCCCAAGAGAAAACCAAAACAAGTACATCCCAGCTACATCTGAAGAAAAAACACTTGGTTGAGAAGGGTCCAGATCCACAGCACATCATGAGTATTTCCCAGGTCTGCCTCACCCCATTCCCAGAACACCAGCATCACCAGAGGCCCTGAACTCCAGCCAAGACTCTAGGAACCCTACCAACTGGTTAGGGAGCTCTGCTACTTCCCTCATCCATATCCAGCCAGAGGCCCTGTGGATTCCCGTAGAAACTAGAACTCCCACCAAGACTCTAGGAACCCTACCAACTGGTTAGGGAGCTCTGCTACTTCCCTCATCCATATCCAGCACAAACCTGTTGTTCCAATCCCTTTCTTTCCTTAAAGTCCATTCTCCTCTCTGCTTTGTTCCTGCTTCTTTTATCCTCCTGTTTATCCAATCCCATTCAATGTTAGTGAAAGAGAGGAATGAATTAACAGAGTGTGCATGGAATTTTGCAGAGGGTGGAGTGTGGAATGTTATCCTAGTATTCAGGCTGCTGCCTTTTCTGTCCTACAGAATCAGGTGGTACTTTCTGGAGGTAGAGGAAGAAAGAAAAAAGAGTGAAAAGGTAAAGAAAAATAAGAGATTAAAAACGAAAAAAAAAAAAAAAAAGAAAGAAAAAGAAAAATGGGGACATGCAACCTGACGCAGTGAATGTGTCTGAATGTGCCTGTCCCAAATCCATGTGTTCAGACACCAGAGGCTGACCCTTCACCCAGGACCTCCAAATCAAGTAGGATTCCAAAAAGAGGCACTTGGATTGTATCTGAAATCCTTTACTATACCTAGGTCAACATTCTAAAAGTCAGGATAATTATTTGGTAGAGAAACTGTGTCTTTCAAGCTAACCTGTCCTGAAATACCAGCTGGGTGACTTGGGCAGCCTGCACATCATCACAGGTACATTTTGTACATGGAAGAGAGAGGCTGGGGAAGGGATGGTAGAACACTAGATTTCTTTAAAAATGCTAACCACTAGGCACAGGAAGCTGAATCTGGCACACTGAACAAGTCAAACATATTCCTGGTTAAAAGGCAGAGGGCATTCATATAGTCATGGTAGCGCCCCAGTCACAGGTGAGTCTTTCAGATGACCTTTGACCTCAATCTAGGAAACCTGCAGGGGATGTGGAGTGGCAACTCACTCATGCATATGTGGTACCAAATCAACCCACCACCTAATCCTCAGAATACCTTGATTTAGATGCTAAGGAGGCAATGAGATAGACTCAGAGAATGTTGAGGCTTCTGTTAAAAGCCATAAAGGGAGATGGTATAAAGGAATAACCACTAAAACAAACAAACAAACCCCTTAGAAAATACAGAGAATATTCCCCTTATGAGGAAGGAGAGGTCTGCAAAGGAAGTGACTGCCTGGGGTTACAGGAATTACCAACTTTAGAACCAGGAAGAAAATATTTTCCCTCCAAAGAAATACAAATTTCTGGCAGAGGAAATAAATGCTTAAAATATTTCATAAGTAGACCTGAAAATAGTATAACTAGGCATATCACAGCCTTCTGATAGCTTTTGTAAGTTAGTTTTGTAATCACTTATTGAATCATTTGTATGGATCTAAATTCCAGAAAACTAGTTAAACTTTGGGAAAACTACTTTTTAATAATTTACTTACTTCAATTATTTTTCTTTTTTTTTTTTGAGACTAGGTCTCGCTATTTTTGCCTGTGGAACCGCAGGTTCTTGTTGCCCGGGGTACCACAGACTCAAGCAATCCCCAGCCTCAGCTTCCCAGGTAGCTGGGATTACAGGTGCGCACCACCACGCCCAGCTATTTTTTTGGAACTAGGTCTTGTTACGGGCCCCAGGCGGGACTCGAACCACGATCCCTAGCCCTGGCCGCTTCATAGGCTGAGGCTTACAGGCACGAGCCACCGTGCCCGGCCTATTTTTCTTTTTCTACATCATTGTAGTATCCACAGTTCTGGAAAAACAATTTATTGTAAGTTTTTAATAATCTAGCCCAGTGACCAATTTGTTCCAAGAAGGCAGAGGTGTGGGGACAAATCACTCATACTGATATAAACATCAACAATCAGCGTGAACTTACTCAGATTAAACCTAGGAAATATAAGCAAAGACTCACATTAGGTGATGTAAATGAAACAAAGTTGCAGAATAACACATATACTAGAATCTATGTTTAAAAACTTCAAGACTACATATATATTCATTCATACATACATTATATATATATATAAATTAATTCAAAAAGGAAAGATGAGAATAAAGTTAACACTGGTTATTCATAAATAGAATAGATAGTGTAATGGGAGTGGGAAGGGGCCCTTTAAGATTTTATGTTACTACCTCTCAACAGGCTCCAAAGTTTAGTTTTTATAAGCATGCCATTTATTACTTTTTAAAATGTTGAAACAACTATCTTCAATTTGTACATAACTATGGAGGATATTGCAAATGGAGAAATAGTGTCTCTATAAAATGAGAACTTCATATCTTCAGCAATTTTTTTTTTTTAAAGGGCAAGAGAATAGTTTCTAGAACTACAATGTGCAATGCTTTCTCCCAAGATGGCTGATGGGGATTTACTTAAGAGTAAATTTATGACTAGACTTCAGATAAATCCACAGTGCTTTTCCAAATATGTCCTTTGTTCTGAAGAGAATTTCCGAACGGTTCATATTTAATATCAGCTGGACCACTCCATGTATCACACGGGTCAAACACATCCCCAAAGCTGGACCCCTTCCCTCTCATGCCCCGTCAGGCCCCCAGACCTCTTTCCTCCACCTGCAGTCCCAGCAGGGAACCAAACTTGTTGCTGAAGCACAGCTGCTTGGGTGGTAACTTATAAAATATTACTAACAGACAATCATTGGAGAAACTTTCAAAAATACAAGTCAACAAAAAGTAATCCATAATATCAATGTTAGGAGTTTAACAGGACTTAAAAATGTATATGTATTTCCTTTGTATATACCTGACCTCACATTATTTAGTAGATAGCCTTTACACTCAGCATACATCTTGATGGGGCAATTTTAATATTTCATATCACTTTTAGTGATAACATAAAGATCTAACATTCAGGCACATGACAATTTATGTATACCATTATTATTATTAAAATGCTTTCTATTCAAACAATGCCATACTTTGTGCATACTTCCTTGAGTAGATCCTTAATCCATTTCCTTAAAGTAAGGTTCCTAGAAGCAGGAGAGCCAGGTGAAAGCGTAAGTACCTCTCTATCTCATTGCCTGCAGGAAGGGTGCACCATTTCATGACCCCTCCCTGAAGCTGTGAATGGCGGTGCCTAAACAAGGCACCATAGTTTGTTTTCAGTTTCTGCCAAGTTGAGAGATTAAAAAGTTGATCTTGCGCTGATTCAATAGCTAGTGCAAATGAATAGTTTTCCATTTGTTTGTAAGACCTCTGAATTTCTTTTGTAAACTGCCTATGTGCAGAAGAGTCCAAACTGAATGACACTAAGGTGGCCTCTGGTGGTCAAATGTTCTCATTTCTGATTGAGCTATTGACATGGGTGAGACTCAGCTCGAGAGGCTAAGACTTCTATCTGGTCATGTACAAATAGTGTACATGAATGAGAGGCAGCCCTAAAATCTGCTGCATGATTTAAGCCTACGCTCAGGTACATCTCAAACCTAACTGCTTTCAGCAAGGCAAAGGCTAATTTGCTGATTGCATTCCCACGTGGGCCAGTGAGCCTTGCGGTCTGTAATCCTAAACTGAATTTTCAAATCTGGGCAGCAATCTTGCAGATAGGTTCTGTGAAGACAGTCTATAGTAAGTAGTTCACTCCTGCTCTGGGCTCTTTCCAGCCTGTGGAGTGTATAAATCTATTTGGTTGCTTGTCTGTCAGGGGTGACCACCCTTAGGTTGTTTTATGATAGAGAAAGAGGTATAGATAGGAATGGGCCCTGCAACTACCACAGAATTTCAACTTATCAGCAGGAGGGAGCAGAGGAGAGGTGAACCTAAGCAACAGAGTTCCTATCAGCCATGGGGTGGGAAGGACAGGATTGAAGTGAAGTGTTTTATATATATATATATATATATATATATTTTTTTTTTTTTTTTTTTTTTTTCTTTTGGCCAGGGTGGGGTAAGTGGTGAGCCTATCAGTTTCCAGGAGAGCCTGTACAACTGTATATCCTGAAAGAGCCTTCAGGTGGTTAGTTGAGAATCTTCACACTATGGTCTGAAGTATAGACAACACTTCTTCTATTTACTTAGGAATTCTGTCTTTACGGAGTGAATTTTTAAAATCTTTGTAAAGAACAGAAAGAAGTTTCATGTGACTTGCCTGTCTCTCTTCCTCTCTTCTCATACTTCCCTAAATACAGTCAACCAGAATGTTCATGACTTCCAACTCTTAAGTCAAAGCAGTATCACTGTTACCTCTAGGGTTCACTTCCATTCACTACAAAAATGAGCTATTCTTCTCCTCCTTCTTTTCCTTCCCCTTTTTCTTTTTCCTTTTTCTCCTCCTTTGTTGATTTAAAGAGAAATTAATTGGTCCCATTCCCAACTGACGATTGTATATGTAAACATCATGCTACTTATAAACAACTTTTTGTCAAAAGTGAGATTCCAAGGATGTCTATGTATGCATAAACAAGACTGAGGCCAGGACCATTCAGGTCAGCCAACCACCATGGCTTATCAACTTGGTTCTTTCATAAAGCAAAGAGCTAGAAATATTAGTTCTCTGCTTTAATTGATTCATCTGAAAAACAGGAGTTAGCCAAATATCTCTAAATATCTCTGAATTTTCCCAGATACTAGGTCATTTCTTTGATCCCTTTAGCTGTTCATAGACTTTAAAAACTTAGAATTATCTCTCACATGTGATACTTACAAACAATTTGAAGAAATATAAGAATTTTAAGAGTATGCAAAGGCAAAGAATGAAGTGGAAGGAGAATCTTGGAGATATGAATGGCTAGCAAATCCATCAACACAGTCTCTGAGCACTAATTATATACAAGGTACTTTTATGCCATAAAAATGATTAAGAATTTGTCTCATATCAGAAAGTTTTGACCTCACACAAAACTTGTATCTTTTCACTAAAGTTTTAAGTTATTAGTCTGTTTTCACTTATTCTTATGTCTCATGCTAGACAAGTGAACAGAATGCTCATATATATTTCTAGATTTTTTTTTCCCCTAAAAAGCTTATTTTTGAATTCCACTTCATTTTGATTAAGTCATATAATCTTTCTGGTCCTAATCTATAATACAGGGTTAGTGGATGATCTAAAAAGTTCCTTCTGAGTGAGAAAACAGTCTATGATTCATTCGCTTACTTATTCTACACATATGTGTGTTAACTACATATTATGTGCCAACAAATGTTTGAGGACTGGAGATTCTACAAGGGAAAGAACTGGCAAAAATCCTGTCCTCTGAGTACTTCCATTTTAGTGGAAGCAGGTAAACTAAATAGATAAGTAAACAAACACAATGTCACAGCAACTAGGAGGCGGGTAGTAGGGTGTGTCAGAGCCATAAAGGATCTTGGGAGATCAAAACCAGCCTCACTGATATAGAGTCACATGAGCAGAGCCTTGACGGAAGTGAGGAAACAAGTGTGGAATCTGGAGGATGGATAAGATCACACACAAAGACACTAAAGAGGGGCTGAAAAAGGAAAGGCAGCCAGAGCAAAGTTGTGTAAGGGCAGAAAAAGATGAAGTGAGGCAGCAGCAGAACCAGTTGCTATAGGCACTTTGGAGAAAGACAAACCACAAAGTACTCATTTAACTTTATACTTGGTTTGTTCTAGATTTCCAACATGGGAATTTCATTCAAATTTTATAAGAAATTAACTCATACTTTGAAAATTTTAGATAGCATCAAAAAAGTAGCTCTTTGCTCAAATATAACCCTTCTGTTTTTCTGAACCTCATTATTAAGTAACACTGGACATTTTTATGATATATCAGAAAATGAGTATGACTCACTTGGCAGCTATGTATAGCTATGGCCAAAGATGAAGGGCAGAGTTTGGGGAACAGGCGGCATGGCCACTACAATGTCTGACTGAGCAGTCCCTTGCTTCTTTGAGGATCCCCACTTCCAGGCTCACCAACCAAGATGGCACATTATATGCAATTTCCAAAGGAGAGAGAGCAACTCAACACATTTTTTAAGCCCAAACAGGAAATAGTCACTGATGAACTTTAGAATGTGTAATTCCAGAGATGCCCTGAGAAATTAAAGTTATCATGGGGTCATGAGACATTTACCAGAAAGTAAAGGAAGGAGCAGGGCAGTCTCCCTCAGCACCAGGCATCTTGACCCAGCTGTCTGCTCCTGACTTCATCCTTTCCTCTGTAAGGTCCTCAGTCCTTTGTTGGAATGTGAATCCACTTCTCTGCAACAACCCACAGTCAGCAGCGGGACTTCAAAAATGGTACCCATGGACACCCAGATCAGATCCTACCGCACCTAAGTCTTGAGAGGAAGAGGGCTGGAGGGGAGGCAGGCAACTCTAGTTTTTAAAGCAGTGAGGAAGCAGGCCTAGTCAAAATGCGCTCTTTAAGAATGCTGCTCCGGAGCTCACTTCACGGACCCAGATTCTCAGTAATGAATATTTCTAACTCAAACTTAAGGAATTAGAAGATGTCTTCACAGGGTCCAGCAGACGATGGTGGAAGACTATTGGTGCCTCGGTGGAGGGTGAGTACATTTGAAGAGGTGGAAACTTATACCTCTGTCATATACTTTTGCAAACCACATTACCGCCATTAGGAAAAAAAAAAATAATGACCAAAGAAATAAAGGAAAGAAAATGCCCCTACAAAAGGTTGGGTATCAGGCTGGAAGATGGCACATGGCAATATTTACTCCGTGGATAAATAAAATCTACTGTGTGAATTCACCAAACTGCTGAGATTATCTTTCCCCAAGTTCTCCAAAGCTTGATGGATAAGTCATATTTAGTAATTTTTGCAGAAGAATGGCAGCTGCTTGAGGAACTGATGCTCCTGTCTTCAGCCTAGCACATCTTCCTCCACAGCAACACTACAGTGTGGGGAGGAGCTGGAATCTGAAGTGAGACTGCAGGTGTGTTGTTAGGGGAAAATAGCTCAAACTCAGGTCTATCAGACTCTTAAGACCAGCTGCTTATAACTCTATACTAGTCTCATCTCAGGGGCCCACCCAGGGGTGTGACAATTGCCATTTCCTCGGGCTAAAGATGTGACAAATAACAGATTAATATTAGACTGTGACACATTTGACACATCTGGTACCTGGGCCTCGCTGGACCATCCAAGAGAAGGGACTGATGTAGATTTATTCACTGTGATGACATTTCTGGTCCACTGGGTAAAGGGATGAAAGTACCATCACTCCTCAGTCACAGCAGACTGGGGGTAAGAGGAATGCATGAAGTCCATGAACAGCAGTGGGGGATGCAGAGTGATAAAGAAGCTTCTAGGGAGAACACCTATCCCAGCATGGGGGGAAGGCCTCCAGGGACAGGAAACAGCATGCACAAGCCTCCTATAATGACATGGAGGGAGGAAATCAGTGAAAGAGTACTCTGGGCAGAGGAAACAACAAGTAGTTCTATATGGAGGGAGGACAAGATGCATGTTGGGCAGAGTACAGAGAGGAGCAAAGTCCGGATCATGAGGTACTTTCCTGAAAGGTGTGGATTTATCCTGGAGATGCAGAGGTATTATTAAAGGAATCTAGAATGGAATCTAAGATTTGATTTGACCGTACTAAGATCACTTGGTTAGTGGTGAGACTGACTTGGAGAAAGGCCACTGGAGTGGTGTCACGGACATAAGACACGGTGCTATCAAGGTTATTAGTCAGAAAAGGAGATGCAACAGATGTGGGTGGTGGGGAGAGCTGAGAAAGCAGAAGGGACTGAAGGTGCTGAAGAAGCAGTCTAGGAGAGCTCCCAAGTTTCTTGGAAAAACTGGCAGAGTCACTGGTCAAGAAGGGAATGAGGATGGCAGTTTCAGACATAGTGATCTGGGGGTGAATACATCCTTCAGGCAGCTGCAAACGTGGGTCTGGAGCTCAGGAGGTATGGGTGCGGACCTAGGTTCAGAACATACTCAGGCAATATGCAGCCACTCTGAGAAAAGCGTCATCACCCCATTATAAAGGAGGGAAGACTGTGGATCAGAGAGTTTTAAGTAATAAGCGAAGGACTGTCTGGTAAGTGGCCAACCAGGGAGTCAAACCAGATCCTGATGCCAGAGCCAGCTCTCTTGTACCATACTGTCTCCCAAAAGGTGGCATATGTGACAGCATTTTGTAGTCACTGCTCCCATTTAAACATTCAAATGAATCAAATGGATTTTAAAAACTATACATCACTTTAAGTCTTTATCTCTATGATCCAGATTGTTTAGACTAATCAACCTCTATTTCTCCAAAATATCACTGACTTAAGCAAAATTGTATAATTTTTAAAGGGTGGGTTGATGTCAACAACCCACCTCCAGATTGCACTATCGCTTCAAATGCTACTGATTAATTATGTGAATAAATGAGGGTTTTCTGCGACATAGCAGCCTTAGAGCCAACACTGAGGTTGGATTTTTACGCTACTGCTACACCCACTACTGGGAGCTGTGCTTTCAGCATGTCTGCCTAAAGACAGCCATTGCATATAACAGACTGTCTGCAACAACTATTTCACCTCTCTTCTCCTCAACCAAAAATTCAAACCTGGTGACTATGTAGGATACTTTCTTAGACTGGTGCACCTTCTATATGTACTTTGCTTAGCAATTTTACAGTAAGTCATAAAATTGATGGTGAGAATAAGGAACCACCACCCAGCCTCACATTTACTGGAGCAACAGCCCAGGCAGGTCACATTATTAAGGCTTGCCTGGAGTTCCCGTTAGGAGAACTCTCAGAAGAGAAACCCTTCTCAAGAGAAGAGAAAGAACAAAAGCAGGACTTATGTAAGAGAGCCCTACTAATTCATCAGAAAATGGATTAACTTTTGTCAACTAAGACTGAAGCAGAAAAAGAAGAATCTATGAAATGATTAGTTCAGTAGGAGTAAAACTGTTTTAGTAGTGTGATGACATTAAGGAATGTATATTTACCTCATGAACCTGATCTGTCTTCCAAAGACATGTAATGCTTAGAAAGACAGCTTCCTATCCTCCTATCTTCTCATGTTTGCAACATCTAATCCCAAAGATCTTTGGTTTCCACTTGCCACTTAAAAAGCAAACTCTGCCACTTACTGCCACAGACAAGATTTGATCTTCCTAAAGCTTGGGTCTATTTATTTGCAGATTTAAGGTAACAACAGCTGTGCTACACTGTTTTTCCAGGCACGATGGTTGCTGTGATAACTAAACAAGGCAACAGATGAAAGTGCAGCCTACTCTAGGAAGCCTCTATTTGTGAACTGCCATTATTCACAAGATTGATGTCAACATACTAAATGGGATGTGTTGGCTCAACACAGACCTGTTTTAACTGAAAATTCAAATCTACATCTTAAAATACAATGGATATTCTAAAATGTAGAATATAGTCATTCTTATCTACTGGAGGGGAAAACATTCTGAAATCAGAAAATACCAGAAGATTCCAGATATATATGTAAAAAATGACAACAGACCATAAGAAAAATATTTTCCTCAAAGAAATGTGCTATTTATATTGACTCTGGTAATGGAGACTCAAATGAAAGACTTTCCATCACAATTCTTTAAAATCTTTTAAAATTCCCAGGCGTAGGAACAAATGTTTGTTTCAGATGTCATTGTTCAGAAAGGCAATATCTGAAGATCTTTTTCTCTTAATATGCTGCACTTCCTTTATAACAAAAAGTTTCTCCAATGAACTTTAAAAACTCAACTTAATTTAGCATGTTTCTTGAAAATCTTCTTTGCAGGAAACATTTTTAAGTACCACCAGAGAGAGCGAGACAAAGAAAATAGTTCTTATTTTAAGAAGAACGCAGTAGGAAGAGTAGAAGCTAAGATAAGCACACAAATAACCATAAAATGATACCGGCACAGGAAAGAGTTCTGTTTTAACTATGAGAATTGACAAAGAAGAGAGCTGGGAGGAGGAAGACTGATTCAGAAGGCAGTACAACAGATGCAAAAGCAGAAAAGAGGATGACACAGCAAGGGCTCAAGGGTCATTTAGCACTGCAATTTGGCTGACACCAGGGTTCGAGTAAAGATTTGGTGACGGCAGTCAGTACTAACTTGTTTTTCAAAAGACACCACAAAGGATCTTTTAAAATTTATCCGCTGAAAATAAAGATGCCAGCACCTGGCAGAGGAAGAAAGATGTGAATCTAAGAAAAGAAGAAACAGGAGTGACCAAATATTCATGTTCATAACGTTAAAGCTGGGAGTTAATACTCTCCGCTTCTTTGTATATATTTGACAGTTTTCATTAAACAGAGTTAAAGAAGACATGAAAGTCAGAGACATGGCTCTCAGGTGATGGTATTCATTCTATGATTCATTCTGTGGTGAAATGGAAGGCAGGGTGGGGCTGAGAATGGCAGCAGCTCCACAGAGGAAGTAGTATTGAGGCTGAAGGTCCCCGTTTGGGGGCTTGAGGGCAGTTTTCAATTCCCATTACTGGCTCCAGTTCCCACTGGGGAGATGAACCAGTAGGGGTCTGCTATCCAGTAAGTATAAGAAAACTGAAGGCATCTGCATGGTCATCCAAAGGGGCTGGTTTTAGTCATGTCACTTTAGTACTTGCATTTATTTAATATCTGTCAAATTTACACATGTTTGATACTTGCTACATAAACAAAAAGAAGTTTAAAATTGTACTTCCCAAGAGAAAAGCAGCCAGTGTTTGTGAGCCCCCTTTCTTCTCGACGCACAGTCTCACCCTCACATGTGGGCACATGCTTTGGCCTGTTCATAAAAACCTACTTTCACAGGGACATCTTCCTGAGTAACCTATTTTTTGATTTAAAAAACAACTGCATGACATTTCATGAAACAGCCTTTTAGAACACCAGTTTAAGGGCTGCATACTAGCCCACCAATGAACACTCTGCCCTGGTGTTTCTAACCATGCAAAGAGGGTGAACAAGTACTATTTAATAAATGGTTTTCAGATGAGAGAGCTCTTGCTCAATATGATCTTGAATTAATATATGCTAGAATTATATATACTCAGAACTGTGCTGTGACAATTCAAGTCATTATTTTTCTTGGGGGAGAAGGGATTTTGGTGACATTTTTTTATCAGAGAAATTACCTGATCTCCCCTTTAAAAGTATATGTTGCCTGAATGCTCATTTTTTTTTTTTTTGGTTGTAAAGGCAATACATTGGTACTGCAGTATACGCAGATATAGAGTATCACAAAGAATAAGGAGTTTAAGTTCCAAGCCTTCCTTCCACCCCATTCTACTACACAGAATACCATTAGTAGTTTGCTATCTTTCAAATATTAATAATTTTATTTTAAATAATTATCTAGTCACACATGTAAACAATTCAGGTACATACATAAAATATGCATATATAAGCATGTATACACACAATGTATAATATGTGTATACACTTTATATGTATAATATTAATTTAGGATGCCTTCCTTTTTAAATATTTCCTTTGTCCCTTCCTTGAATCAGGACAGCTATTAAAATATGTAAGGACTCTCAAAATTCACACAAAGGGTTTGGGTAGCCTACAAGTCCAACCAGCTCAGCATCATGTCTGAGATATATCTGACAGCTGGGAATAAAGCCCCCCCACACACACACACACTCCAGGCCATGTCCTCAAAATTACACACACTTGGTTTTGTCTTTAAACCACCTACTGTGGCCAGGCATGGTGGCACATACCTGTAAGCGGCAGCCTAGGAAGCTGCAGCTGGGGCCAGGGATCATGATTCGAGTCCTGCCGGGGGTACGTAGTGAGACCTAGTTCCAAAAAAAATATAGCTGGGTGTGGTGGTGCACGCCTGTAATCCCAGCTACCTGGGAAGCTGAGGGTGGGAACTGCTTGAGTCTGTGGTACCCCAGGCAATGTGAGCCTGTGGTTCCACAGGCAAAAAAAAATAGCGAGACCTAGCCTCAAAAAAAAAAAAAAAAAAAAAAAAAAAAAAAAAAAAAAAAAAAAAAAAAAAAAAAAAAAAAAAAAAAAAAAAAAAAAAAAAAAAAAAAAAAAAATTAAAATAAATAAATAAGTAAATAAATAAATAAAACAAACCACCTACTGTGGATTCTTCCAAAGATTCCAAATACGTGGCAGTTACTACTTACAACTGTATCCACCTTGTAGTATCACATGCCTGATATCCATGCATAAAGTCCTAAAGAAATTCCTTTCCCATGAAACTACCTCCTTGAAGCATGGTGTCTGTCCTGTTATTCTGGGACAGCAAACAATGACCAGCACCTGTGTTTGTAAATTAAAAGTTCCCTTGGAGCCCAGCTGTGCCCATTTGTTTTACATAATGTCTATGACCACTTTGACACTACTATAGTGTGAGATATTTAATATCCGACCCTTTACTGAAAGGATGTGCTGCTCTCCATGTACTAGGATATGGTGAAAACAGGCTGCTGTTCAGGATCAAAAGACAGTTCACATTTGGTGTCTATCCACACTAAAGAATTTTGTTTTCTATTATAAACAAGCAAAAAGCACCCTGGCCCTGACAGTAAGAATGATTTGTTGAACATTTAACAGCTTTATCTCCCGGCGGGTGAAAGTTCTGATTTATAGCACTTGCCAATTTCCAAGGTGGAAATATTCCCATAACTGCTTATTTCAAGCTAAAGAATGTGGCATAACTGTTAATAAGGTTGGAAAGAGATGCACACAGATGCCAATACAAACCATGTCCAGCAAACACTGGACCCTGGGGCATCAATGGTCCAACCCCTCACTGGAAAGATGATGACCATGAGGTTGGGAGATAATGTCTTCTCTAAGGCTGGCCCAAGACTCCAGTCAGGCTCATTTCCCAGTAATGAGTCTGGAAGTCTTACAATGAGTGGTCTCTGTGCAGCATGAGTAGAATTGTGTGCCTGCTGGGCTCCCAGAAGTTCTCTGCCAGGCACATGGCACATGGTAACACCTGTCAGTTTTGTCATTTTTTTCACAGTGCAGTGCTCAGGCTTCCTCAGCACATGTTCTGAAGCACACTCCCACTGGAAATCTTGGTTTTCATACAGGGTCATATTTCATGTGGAATCGCCTATAATGCCTTGTCTCAATTAACCAGCAGCCACCTTAGCTAGCACACAAAGACTGCAGGTGTGCATGCTTTCCCCAACTCTAGTACAAATTGGGGTACTTGGTAAGCAGTTGGGTCAGTAAATATCTACTGAAAGGATAAAGCTCTAGCCCTCATTGTCAGAGTAGATTTTCAGGTGCTCAGGGTTGAAATTCATTCTTTTCCCCCATCGATGGACTGTTCAATAACAGTTGCCACATGCTCATGTCCTTACAACATCTCTGAAGCACTGGCTGCAGAGTCCAAGTTGCTCCATCAGAGAGCACAGGAGGCTGCGTGACGAAAGGGAGGCCAGAGAATATTTTCCCTTTGATGTAGAACTGACTCTTATACAACAAGGGGGGTTAGAGGCACTGATCCTGAGCAGTCAAAAATCAGTGTGTAACATGCTTTCAGCAAAACTTAATTAACTACAGTCATGCTTCAGTTTCCATAAGGAATTAGTTTCAGGACACCATCTCATCACCCTGTACCATAAGTTGGGGATGCTCCAGTTCCTAAAGCATCACCCTTCATATCTGTGGGTGCAGATCCCAAATCCTCAAATTCAACTATTTATCTGATATCATGAATGATTAAATCCATCAACAGGGAACCCATGGACAATAAATCTTTGTAGACATGGATCCACACTGTTCAAACTCATATTGTTCAAGGGTCAACTAAATATTTAATTTCTCCCTGGAACTGGTGCTGAGAGAGCATGAAACCAAGGAAAGAATCCAGTGAGATACTAACCTACCAATTCTCAGGATGCCAGATGTTGCTTTCTGGCAGGGGCTGAGGAAAGGCCACTCAGAAAACATAACTTCTGAAAGAAGTGAAAGATCACTGAGCCTGGGAATTACATAGTCCACCCAACTACAAGCTACACAACTACAAAGAGAAATGAACATGAGGAAAAACAGGCAAAAGCAGGCCCTTCTGTATTTTTGGAAATAATGTCTCACCCTCTTGATAACTCTCACACAAACTACTTCACACTTGTCCTAGCCCTGCAGGCTCTTCCCTGAACCCACAGGTCCCATGTGCCAAGTCACTGCTGTAATCTGCAGGCGGTCAGTTCTTCAGGCACGGAAACAACCAAAGCCAACAGAACCTCACCAAGTTTTCAGGAGGCCAAAAGTGCTCTTGTTTGCTATGTTGCGACCTACCTGATTTCTAAAGTGAGCTGAAGTTAGGTCCAAGAAACTGAACGTTAACAGGGTGCGTGGCATGGAATGGTATGATTAAGAAGTAGGTCAAAGACTTCAGTCAATGAAGCATCTCTTATCCCTGTGGTTAAAACCACTTTGATAATATGACAAGATGCTATTTGCCTTTCTCATTGCCTATTTTCATGAATATATAGTGGAGTTTTCTAGAGGCAATATGACATGTGTTTTTGCAAGAGATTGAATGCAGAAGCAGATATGAGACTCCAGCTGCCTTTTATTAAACTTGACATTAAAGAGATTTGCAAAAATACAAAACAATGCCAGTCTTCTGAGTAATATTCTGTTTTGGAAACATATATCATTAGAATGTCTCATAAAAATAGGTCTGTTTTTAGAAGAATTAAATATAGTGAAAAAGTCTACATTTTAATTATGTATGGTAGATATTTAAAAATATAACCTATACAAAAGTTTCACTGTATAGTCACCTTTAAGAGTGTAAAGTGGTTTCTGAGATCCCAGGCCCCCAAAAGTTTGACAACTGCTGTTCTACAAGTTTTGTTTCCCCTACCCCCACCATAAGGAGGGTTTTGAGTGTGGCAGTAAGATGTGCCATTCAGACTTGCTGGTTGAATTAGGAAAGGCCCTCCACGCTCCTTCTAGCTTTCTAAGTCTATCACCGCGAACTCTCTGCCAGCCCCACCACCTAAGGGTCTCCACCCTTGACCCCATTTCCTCCTCACTACTTGGTGTGGATTCCCGGGATCTCAGTGACAGATTTCCCTGTCTGGCCAGTCTCTGCTTGCTGAGAACTTCCGGTGAGGTTCGCACCCCCTCTTCGGAGTTGGAACTCCCCCGGTGAGACCCACACAACTTCCAAGGGTTAAGGACTCCCGGGTGAGCCTCGCAAGCTCTCGAGGTTAGGAGTCCCCGGAGTGGCCCACACTCTGCTGGGTTAAGATCCCTTAATGCGGCCCACACACTCCAGGGTTAAGACTCGCCCCTGCGGGTCCGCACGCTCCGATTTAGGACTCCACGGGGGGCGCGCACACCTTCGGGGTAGGACTGGCCCGCGCGGCCCGCACGGGCTCCACGCGGACTCGCCTGTGAGGCCCCACACCTCCGCGAGGTCCCTCCAGCAGCCACGTACAGCCCGGGCTGGGAGCGACCCGAGAGCCATTTGCAGCGCCCGCGTCCCTCGCCGGCGCGGAAGAGGATGGGGCCGGGCGGAGAGGTCAGTCCCCACCACGAGTCCCCCGGGCCTTCCCCGAACTCTGCCCACGCCCGGCAGCTCGGATCCCCTCCGTCCCGCTTCGGTAAGGCACCTCCGGCCCCGGGAAAGCGGCGCGCACGGACACCCCCGGGGACCGGCGCTCCCGCCCCGAGACGCCCACCGGGCCGAGTCGGTACTCACCTCACGGCGGGGCTCCCGCGACCAGTGGGCCGGAACCGAGCAGCGGGCCGCGATCCCGTGCGCTGCGTGGTCCCCGTCGCCGCCGCCTCCGCGCTCCTCCCCGCGCCGCCCCCGGGTCGCCGGCCGATGGGCGGAGCAGGGGCGGGGCGGGGGGCGCAGGGCCGAGTCAGCCGGGAGAGCGGCCGGCGGGGCGGGGTGGGCGTGGCCCGGCTCCCCGCCCCCGCGCCGCCCCGGGGACTTCGCCCTTGGCCTGGGCCGGCGGGTTGCAGTGGTCAACGGCAGGAAGCGGACCGACGCCTCAGTAGGCCCAGGTCCATGCCAGCGGGCCAGGGCCTGGGGCCAGGCTGACGTTGGGGCACGGTGACTGCCCGGCCAGCGCTAGGAAGTGAGACGTAAGAAGAAATACAGCCAGTTTTTTCTTTTAAAAACGTTCTGGCCATAATGGTGGACGCTTCAGTATTTGGCTGCTCTGTTCCTTGTGGTCACCTCCCTAGCAGTCCTCACCCTTTGTCTCCACCCTTCCCCCCCCCCCCACCTCTGCCTTGGAAAGCCTGCCAAGTGGGCGTCGCGATCGTTCTGACAGTGATAGGACTTCACCCACCGCTTCCATGGTTACAAACGCAAGGTTTCTAAGTGTAATTTTTTTTAAGGACACATCCCGGTTCAGTGAATGTGGATGGAAGGAATTAGGAAGTGCGTGGGAAGAAAGACTTCTCCCATGTAGGAAATAGAGTAAATATTCCCTCTTTCGAAATGCGTGCCGCTCACTGGTGGATAGTGGAGAACCTAGCCAGAGCAGTGTGTGGAACTTCTTTACAAGACCTGCTTTTGAGGTTGGCTGAGTTGCGCCCTCTGGAGCAAACAAGAGTCCAAAGTGATTAGATCTTTCTAGATGAAAGGTGGTGAGGTTTTCTTACTCAACCAGGAATTAAAGTTATTGCAGTTTTCTATCTTGAATATCTAAATAAACAATTATAGAATGAATAAGTAATAGTTAATACCAGTCTTGACTGTTAACCATTTGTAGATACACAATGTCCCATTGCTGAGATTCAATCTTCAGGCTTCCAGACCTACCCTTTTCATGCTACACAATTTTATCTCCTGGTTATATTTAATTATGTCCTGCTTATATTTAATTTCTAATATAACTGGCTATATTTAATTTCAAAAGAGGGAATATTTACTCTATTTCCTGCATTGAACAAGTCTTTCCAACCACTTCCTAAATTCCTTCCATTCACATTTGTTGGACAAATTTTCTTTAAATGTTTACCATATGCTAGAGATTCTCCACAAATTCTGAAAAACTGAGTCCCCTAAAATTAGAGGTAGAGAGTGAACACATTTAACTAAATATTGATTCTTATTGAGACAGAAAGCAAAATTTTTTACTATTCAGTGATAACATAATTATGGATAATTTTTGATAGAGAATAAGATATAATATGATCATTGATAACCTTTGACAGAGAATAGTTACATCAGAAACATACAGGGAATTGAGATTTATTATCAAAAATTCCAGCCAAGTATGTGAACGTATACCTTGCCTCATTCCACTTTGCTCTTCTTGGCATGTCATTGGTCAACAGCTGATTGCAAATTCAGTGGCCTCGCTCTTCTTGTCCTTGCTCACTGCTCTGTGATATTTGGTCCTGGTGACTAGTCTTATTATTTTTTAAAATTTTTTCTAATTTATTTATATATAAATTTCACCTCATTGTAATCCCAGGGATTTGCGCCCCCCACCCCACCCCCAGCCTCCCCACCATTCCCCCCCTTTCCCTCCTGCCCAAAGTTGTGTGCTTCACTTTGGTGCTTGTTTTGACTTTCGTGACTAGTCTTAATGTTAACCCCCTTTTGCCTTTGGAACTCTCTGCTCTCATGATTCACCTCTTCTCTCTTATATCCCCTTTCTTAGGCTTCTTTGCTCTTTCTCCTCTTGTTTTACGTGTTACTTCATACACTCATGTGTTTGTCTCCAACACTGATCTTAACTCTCAGTCTTCACACAATTTGCAGCCATTTGCAGGCATTATCACCTGCATATTCCAAAGGCACCTGCCATTCTTCACCCAGAATGGGAATTTCATCTTTTCTACCCATCTGCTCCCCTCTTTCTCCAGCAGTTCCTTCCCCATTCTGGATTTCATGTCTTGAATTTGAATCTCATGTTGAGAAAACTAACCATTTAAGTTATTTAGAATGGTATTATGATGCTTATAAGGGTCTGCCTTGTAAATACTCCTGTCATGATACGAAAGATTCTGCAAGTGACTTAGAGAGATGTGTGTATGTTCTGGATATTCTGACAAGAAGCCATTCAGGTGTGGTGACTGCTCAGGCACTGAAGATCTGCTCCAGGGACTACTGGCAAAAGGTCTTCAGTTGAGCTGACAGCTCTTAGAATCCTCATCTGCCAGAAGCTTCCACTAACATAAGATTCATGAGGATTTGTTTGGAGACCTGTTAAGTTCTAAGGAATGATTTGTTAACTTCACACCAATGTCCTCTCATGCTTCATCCTCACACTGACTTCAGTTACTTGTATAAACGGAATCTTTGTAGAAAGTTTCTAGAAACTATACCCAGCTACTGCTGTGTCATGGCTTGCAACTTATAATGCACTTTTACATTTACTACATAATAAAAGGAAGTGATTAAGAGGAAGGCAGCCTGGCATAACAGTTCTTAAGCCTTGGGGTGCATTAAAAACACAACACCATGCAACTCTCTTGAAGAGACTAAGTTCAATGTAGGTGGCCAGATGATCACTCTTAGAGAAATACCAGGGGTGGTTTCCCAACCCAGTGTTTCTTAGAATCACCAGAGGACACTTGTTCAAAATACAGCCTCCTGTGCTTCCCCTGCCTCCTCAAATGTATGATTCATTAGGTCAGTGGTGGGATCTGTGCTCAGTCTAAGAAATCTAAGTATTAGAGGCTATTCTGCTCTAGCATATCCACAGGTGACATCAGAGGCTGCTACCCAGAACTCTGTGCTCCTTCAGGGCAAGCCCCTGTCAATGTGTTTACCACCCCAAACATGGAACTTGTTGTGTAGTGGGTGCTCAGAACAAGTTTATTAACTCTCACGTGCTGTCCTTTCTTCCCATCCCCAACTTGGTTACTCTCTAACCAAGTAACCTGCAAGCTTTCTGGATTCTCCGGCACGACACAGAGAGGAAACATCTGTTGATAGTGAATGGAGTAGATGGTAGTCCTTACTGAAATCTTTGTCTGAGGGGACACTAAAATACTCAAATTCGTCACTGAATTGTGTCTTATATCAGAGAAGTTTGAAATAAAATGTTCTCTTTTCCTCTAAAATGTTATATTCATTATGGGAAAGGTAGTTCTTAGCATCAATTTTGACTTCTTACAAATATCCATCTGCCATCCTCCTCCACCTTTATTGTTGTTCTCACGTTCTTAGTACCTAAGTGCTTGACTACCTGAGCCGCTTTCCCAGGGAAGCAGGATTCCCTATACCTGCTTTACAATTATGCCCCATGCCCCTTGGCAGAGCCGGTAATAAAAGTCTGCTATTACTTAATGTCCCACTGTCCAGCTTGGTAACATTACCGTGGCCATTTCACAGAGGAGCTGAGTTTCAGAATGATTATGTAACTGGCTTCAGACCACAAAACTTATAAATGGTGATGCTGGAGTTTGAACAGGAGCGAATCTCACTCCAGAAACTTGCTGTTGCTCCTGTGCAACCAAATAGAATTTTATTTATGTGAATCATCAATGTTCCCGAGGTCCCCTCAGACAAAGATTTCAGCAAGGACTACCATCTACTCCATTCACTATCAACAGCTTATTCATTTTTTGTAGAAAGGAAGAGGAAACTATATGTTCTAGGAGTGAACTTTGCTCTATCACTACATGGCCTAGAATTCCTTATTCATTTGTTCTGAATGTATTCTTCTTAATTATACTATAGTGATTCCTGTTGCAGCCCTCACATTTAGCACATAGATAAAGGTAGTACTCATTCTTGGGGACAGAAGTATTGAAAATCAGGGGCGGAAGTGTCATCGTTTGAGGCTACTACTGATTTAGCTAAATTTTTTATTCAAGAAAATGATTTGGTAACAGCAACAATAACAGTTAAACAAATTTTTCATTAATTGAAATTATTTTCGCTTATAATTTATGAAGACTAGCTTCACATATTAACTTACATTTTAAAATGTAAAATGCTAGCTTTATCTCCTTTCTCTTTTTCCTTCCCTCCTCCCCTTTCTCCTCTATGTTCTTTTCCTCTTTTCATTCTTTTCCTTCCCACTCCTTGCTTTGTGGGAGGAAACAACAAATCCAGCAGTATGCAAGTATAACACAGTAACTTAAGTTTGCTTATTCCAAGTTCACCCTTGACTAAGACGAAAAAGGTGATGGTGGGCTACTGCCCCCTGTTGATGGAATGTGAGCATGTGCTAAAGGCATGTCAGTGAAAAACTGAGTAGATGATTAGCATTAACAGAGCAAATATTAACAAGGAAAAGTTGATGGATTGAGAAAGTGACCCTCTGATCCTTAACTTCACATTTACTGACTTTAGATGTTGGAGAACAGAAACTCATTCAGTCAGCAAGCTGTGACTGCTGGGAATTTGGTATGATGGCCCCAAAGTGATTGTAGTTACTCTTTACCCTCAGGGTCTTGAGGATTAATTGTTATTATTATTTTCCTAGAGTTCTTTTGCATGCATCTTTGACAGACTAAAATCTAGTATTAATTACTATTTTTATTGTTCTTAGATAATGCGTGGTTTTTTATAATCTAAACAGTACTTATTCTCTTTTGATTTCTATGTAATAGTTATCTTGTACTTTATATTTTACAAATATTCACTCTTCAAAATTTATGTGGATTAAAGCATATACCTACTGCTTTAAAATTTCCTGCACATCCAGTTTCCCTTCTGGATTAATCTCTTCTATCTGAATGTTTAGCCCTTAGTATTCCTTTTAGCGTGGGTCTGCTAGTAAAACTTTTTCTCTGGTTTCATTTATTCAGAAATGCCGTTAAAATTAGTATCTCTGGAGAATTTTTTTCTAGTAGGTTAAAATCTAGCTTAGCAGTTATTTTCTTTCTTCCAGCATTTAAAAATATCTTCTAGTTTCCATGGTTTTTGTTGAGATGTTCATTATCAGTCTAAATCTCTCTCCATTGACAGCTCATAATTTCCCATTGTCTGGTTTTCACCAGGTTTTAATTTTCCATAAATTTATTTTTTCCACTTGACATTTGTGAGGATCCCTATTTATTATTTCTGTGGAGGAACCAATGCATCATTATTTTTCTGATACTTGCTGTGTATGAGTAATTAAGTGCTGTATCTCTGTCTCAAGAGTCTTGTGTCTTCTGCTAATATTCACAAAACAGTAGCAGTTGCATGATTAGTTTGTATAGGGTAAACTGTCACAGCCGGACAATCTTGGTGACAAGATAGAAAGCTGGTAGAGATTTGCCTTTATGGGAGATCTCTTAGACTTTTAGTGGATATGTGACAGCTTTTTAGGATCCAATATAAATGGTTTCACCCATTTTAGCTACTGGGAGGTTAAGGGTCCCCCACTGTCCTGTCCTACATGTTAATAAATGCTTAGAATCTGGGTGGGCTAGAGGCAGGATTGAAACAATGAGGCTTTGGTTATGCTCTTTCTGCTAAAGAGCAGGAGAAAGGAATGTTATATGACAATGGGCAGGGAAAGTGGAGGAGTCAAAAGTGATTGTAGCTAAAGCTTAAGTTAAGTGTTGCTGGCAACAAAGAGAGTTTTAAGTGGGTCCACATGTTGGTTTTCAGTGGCACAGGCTGCTGGCAGCCACTTGAAATTGAAAACTGATGCAAAGCTTGGCTTATGTATATAAAATTGCTCTGTCCCTGTTACCTTCCGGATTCTCCATTCCACTGCCTTAAGGAAACCATTGCAAAAGCTTGAGGAATGTCAGGAGGGAAACTCAGAAATTGTTCACTCTGTTGAATATTGATGGAGGCAGTTCACAATCCCACCCTGCTGGAGCCAGGGGACTGGATGATATGGTGGCCTCTGAGGATTGTAAGGCAGGTCACATTAATGGGTGCAATTGAAGAGACAATTTTTTTTTTTAAAGCTGTCCTCTACAACCTGTCTTCCTCCCTCTCCGTCAGCAAATCCCCACTGCATACCCCCTGACATGTGTTGGGCCATACATAGCCCACGTTCCCAAGAGTGGTGGTTCCACTCCTTTCGCCTAAGGATATATGACAACACCTGGGAACATCTCTGATTGTCAGAAAGGAGGAATGTGTATGTTCTCCGTTAGTGGGGTGCTGTTAACCATCGTACAGTATACAAACCCCAAAACAAGTAACTGTCCAGCTCAAAATGCCAATAATGTCAAAGTTAAGAAATCTTGCTTTAAAGGAGAAATACATAAAACTGATGGGGTTTGGGCAATATTTTCTGTGAAGAAGGAAAGCTAATTACCTTTTAGGGAGGAGCTTTGGGTCCTGTTTAATGTATTATGGTGTCTTTCCCTACCGAACATATAATTGCTATTTATGGTATACATTTCCATATTGTGAATGCTCGGGAGTTCTTTCACTCCATGTGGTCTAAATCCAAGAAGAAATAGAAATCACAGCTAAAGAATTAATGATCAGCAGTGTAGTCAGGCAATTTCCCTAGTCCAACATCGCCACCTGCCTGAAACAGACACCAAATGCACCTCTTTTACAAAAGGCCTGTGACTTGGCCCCTGAATGTGGCTGATACCAGAAGAGATAATTTTCTCCTGGTTGTTTCCTGGATAAAAATCAGGATGAAAGCAGGTGTGCTGGTGATTTTATAAGCCTAGATGAAAAACCTGGAGTTCTGCACCTACAACAATAAACAGGATAGTGCTTTTTTCCTCTCACAGAAATTCAGGTCCCTCAGATTTGGAAGCCCTCCACACTAATGGTAGTGTGGTCATTAGCACACCTAGAGAATTAAAATTAATTCTTATCCAACTACTTTTGTTGTCAGATTGACATCGTCCAGTGTTTGGGATCAATGATACATTTTAGGGAGCATTACTTACTGTTTTTCCCAACAGTGGCTGTGTCAGCCAACATGGGAAATATGATGAGTCTGTACATTTTGTAAAAATGCCCTTTTCTTTGTAGTGTCCTGCTCCTGCTACAACAAATCATGAACATGTAGTGGCGTAACACAAAACAAATTAGTTATCTTTTAGTTCTGGAGGTCAGAAATGTCAAGTTTGCCATGAACTAACCATCAAGTCTGTGTCCTTCTCGAGTCTTTGGTTGAGAATCCATTTCTTTGCTTTTTCCAGCTTGTACAAGATCAAATGTTTTCCCTGTTCCTTCCCCCTACTTTTGTCCTCTCACTGGCAGTATAGCACCTTCACCCCTCTCCCTGACCCTTTTCTGCTGTCATGTCTTTCTCTGGCTCTGACCTTGCCTCCTGCTAATAATCTCCGCAGTTACATTGGGACCATTTGGATAGGCCAGGGTAATCTTTCAGTCTCAAGGTCCATAGCTTACATTTGCACTGTCTTGTTTCTGTTAAGCATAACCATCTTTGGAGTGTCTGTTATTCTTCTTCCCATACCTTTCTTGCACCTAAACTTTGCAGTGAAAAGGTCTGGATGTGTGTAACTGATTTCACACATCAGTTTCCTGGGGTGGGACACAGATTTCATGGTGTGGAAGAAGGAGCAACCCTGAATTCTGGGGCTAGAACATCTTTGACCCAGAATCGCATGAATGGGGCAAATGATAGTCTCTTTGTTACCTAGATCCAACATTTCCATGGGGACCAAACAGTAACTACCACTGACAATCTGTGATCAATCTTAATTATTCTGCTGTGCTGGATACCATCAATAGCAGAATTCAGCATGGATCCCCTGTAGACAAGAACAAATATAGGGTCAGTGCAGCTTTATTTCATTCTGACTTATAAATTTGCATGTTTTTCTGATGCTAGAGAGCTCTTGGGTTATATATGATAAAGGAGACTACAATCACTTGGTGAAACTGCCCACATAACTTAGCCATGTCAATATAAAGCTGACCCAAATAAAATTTAACAGCAAATCTTTATAGAATTTACCTCTGTCTGTTGGGTAATACATTTGATTATGACTGGAAATGGGCCACAGAACATCTCTCCACTGAGGATGGAGGTGGTTTTTTGACCCATCTATTTTTACCCTCTAATTATTGGCAATGACACCAAAGAGCAGGAGGTCAGTGTAGAATCCCCTGCATGGATTGTCATGAATAGCAGACCAGCTTTAGACTATGCTACATCCTGACTGTCTGAAATAAAGTCTCCTGGTTTTTCCTCTGGGACAGTTGTCTGAGCACAGGACCCTGGAAGGCATGATTGAGGTCAATACTGCAGGTTAACTTCATCCTGTTGTTTGGTGTTCTATTGATGGTAGCCTTAATTAAACACTGTAAAAGACAAATTGAACAGATTTCCTTCTAGGTTCTGTTGGTTACATTAATCAGAGTGGTCAACAGAATGACACGCTTATGTGAAAGTTTGCCAGAAGCTAAGACATGTAGGAGCAACGGGTGGATCGATGAGAAAAGCAATCCTTCATGGTCCCTGAGCATCCCTGCACATTATTTTTGTTGCTGTAGCTTCTCTTGAGCTATTTTTCAGAATTGTGCTTATACTAAGTAATCTTGAGGGCTAACATTATATAAAATATGACATTTAGGCCGGGCACGGTGGCTCGTGCCTGTAAGCTTCAGCCTATGAAGCAGCTGGGGCTAGGGATCGCGGTTCGAGTCCCGCCTGGGGCCCGTAGGGAGACCTAGTTCCAAAAAATAGCTGGGCATGGTGGCACGCGCCTGTAATCCCAGCTACCTGGGAAGCTGAGGCTGGGGATTGCTTGAGTCTGTGGTACCCTGGGCAACGAGAGCCTGCGGTTCCACAGGCAAAAATAGGGAGACCTAGTCTCAAAAAAAAAAAAATTAGAAAAATAAAATAAAATATGACATTTGCTTCAAAATGATTAGGTGTAGGGAAGAATTAAATGAAGATATAGGTGAAACATTATTATCTGGAAATTTATAATTACTGAGTCTGGATCTTGATTTCATGGAAGTTCAAAAGCAGTGAATCCCGAAGCTCAGAATTCCTAGTCTGCAACAGACATCTATCTTACGCATTTCACACATCTGTGTCCTTCCTCGTCACTCTCATGGCACAATGCTCATGCTGCTTGCTGAGCCTATAAGTCTCAATGTCTTCAGCCAATACCATAAATAATAACAGACTCTCATTAACTTATATACAGGATAAAATCCCCATCCCTAACCCTGATATATTTGTGAAAAAATTTTTTTGAGGGGAGGCATAAGAAGAGGTGTGTGTGTGTGGGGGGGAGGAATCTATGGTGTGTTGGGTTGAAATCACACGGCAAAAATTTAGTTGTATCTTTTTGTTTTGGCATTGAAAAAAATTTTCTATGAAACTTTTTCTGTAATTGCACTGAATTTTGTTAAGAGGGAAATGTAGAACTGTTCTATTTGGTCACCTTTTAAGCTTTATTTTTCAAGCTTTATTTAAATCATGTTTAATTATGAGTAATTTTAGCCATTTTCAAGAGTAGAGAGATCAGTGTGATGAACTCTCATATAGACATCACTCAATTTCAACAATTATCACTAAAGGTCAATCTTGTTACTTCTATATCTGCCTCTTGTCTCCCATTACTTTGATGCAAATTTATGAAATAATTTTTTTTTTTTTTTTTTGCGCAACATTCTGTTCTAAAACTCTTGCCTGGAATTTGCTTTATTTTATAGTATCTCTATTTTTTGTATTTTTCAAGAGCTATTGTATGAACAGAAAATCTACTAATAATAAGAATAAAACACATCAAAATTTTCCCACTTGTGCCAAAACTGTTCATAATGGTAAATGTATATATATAGCCTTAAGTTATATAGTTATGAAAAAACTAATACAGTTAGAAAAAACTATAGAAGATGTAAGTCAGTAACACGAGTCAGTGAGTGATAAAATATTTAGAATCTACTGATTCTGAGAATTGTATCTTTGAAAAAATCAAATCATACAAATCTCTGGCCAAGTAAATAAAAAGTGAATCAATAAAAATATGCAAATGTTTATTGAGATATGTAACTACAAATATTGATGTTAAAATAATTTAATACAATACTGTAAAATAGTCTATGCAAAGAATATTTTGAGACTTGTAAAGGGACAGAAGATTTCAGACACGTATATAAAACATATCAGTTGTAGCTTCCAGCCCTCAGAGATTTTGGTTACTTATGGTTCAAATACCACTTTTATTGTTTTTGGCAATCAAAATCTTGTCCAGCTTTGGGATTTTGTGTCTTCATATGTTTCTAAATGTCTACTCCCATATTTACGTGGGCTATTTTATTTTATGAACAACATCCAATCTGTCCCTTTTACAATTTTTACGTGGAATAATCAATCTGTCCCTTTTATATTTTTTACATGGAGCCACTCATGTCATTATACCAGGTACTAGAGCAGAGGTTGATCAACTTTTTGGTAACGGCCCAGAGAGCAAATAATTTAGGTGCTGTGGGTCCTTAGATTTCTCCTTCTCTTTAATATTCTTACAACCTTTAAAAAGTATAGCACATTATATGGAAAGAACTCAAATGTCCCCACGTAGACAAATGTATTTAAAAACTGTAGTATATTTGTAAGGGGGTGATAAGACTGAACTGGGGGACTGTGGCTCCATCTCTGTACCAAGATGCAGCTGAGAAGGAAGATGCTACTGGGCAGAGACTCGGAGAAGCACATGGAGAATGAGCCTCAAGAGAAGACAGCTCATGCAGGAGAAGAACACGGCATGAGAGGACTATAAAAGTGCATGCAGGGAGATCTACATAGATCCACGTCCAGACTGGAGTAGAGGAGGA
Organism: Uropsilus gracilis; assembly: GCA_004024945.1. Classification (NCBI taxonomy): domain Eukaryota; kingdom Metazoa; phylum Chordata; class Mammalia; order Eulipotyphla; family Talpidae; genus Uropsilus; species Uropsilus gracilis. Next base: position 48,682 of record PVHY01001874.1, on the reverse strand, counting down.
AGGTATGGGCGCCACTTAGGCTCCTACCCATGCCATGACCGCGCTGAGAAGAAAAGCTGTGAGCTTTTGGAAACCTGGACTTGGTTAGGTCTGTCCCTGAGAATGATGGCTCACTGGAAGAGAAGTTTTGGGTGTGTCTGTCCCTGACAAGAGGGGGGCTGTTGGATACCTGGACATGGTGTTGACTGGGCTGGGGTGAGGCATCTAGGGGGCCTGAGTAGCCCTGAGGACTCTTGGTTCTTTATCCTCTGGTTAGTAAACCCCGTTTCTGTTAACCTGATCTTGCACTGCTGTGACACGCAGGTGGATGAACCTGATAGTGGGGGATTTAAAGACCAGCTTTTCCTATGTGAGGCAGTCTGAGGTAAATTGCCTGCCTGTCACCCACTAACATATTTATACAGTGGAATATTACCCAGCAATCAAAAAAGACAAACTCATGCCATTTACATGGGTGGAGTTAGAAGGGATTATGCTAGCTGAAATTAGTCAGAAGGAAAAAAATAAACGCTGGATGGTCTCACTTACCTGTAGAATATAGAAAAACTAAACAAAAGGTCAAGAAAAAAGTGAAAACTGGCAAGCTGACCATAGATCTGTGGCATACAGCAATGGAGGAAATCGGATGGAGGTTAAAACAGGGGAGGGGGGGACACAAGGGAATATGGTGACAGTTCACAGGGGAACTATGGGAACTATGTAGGTAATTAATTAGTTAATTAATTAATTTAAAAACAATGTTTCTTAACTCTCAAAATGTACAAAAACAGGCCACTTTCAGTGTTTGGCCAGAGGTCGGTAGTTTTTTGAACCTTCATATAGTACCATTGCCAAAGAGTGTAGACCCTGGAGTCATGTTCCCTCCAGTAGTGGGATTATATCCTGACTCCACCTTTTGCTAGTTGTATATCATGGAAAAGTTTACATCTCTATGAAATACTGGTAATCACTATTCTTACTTTACAGTGTTGTCATGAAGAATGGAGGAACCAATGTGCATATAGTGCTTAGCAAAGTGACTGACAGGTTATAGATGTTACCAGATGTTGGCTGTTATTATCAAGTCTTTTGTTTCATATGGACTGTTTATATTCATTTCCAGAATAATGAGGAAGGGTTCAGTCGCATGTTGCATAGCCATCTGCTGTTCCTCCTCCCTGCTACTCTCTTCCTCTCTCTCCTTATTTTCTTTCAGGTATGACCAAGAAATCCCTTATTTCTTTTTTATCAGGCATGATTGTTCTTCCCATGTAGGTTTGTTTATAGTCTTATATCTTATACAGAATAGCTTTATTTATTTTGTTCTCTAACTAAAATTTTAATGTATACATATCCCCCTCATCCCCTGCATACATATAAGTTATGCATGGTTGACTTTAGAAGAAATGGAAAACTGGACTAATGCAGTAATCATGCAGGTAATAGGAAGAGTTATCAAGATGTTGCACCCCAGAAGTTCTTAACTTGGATGGGGTTGCCTTTTAAATGGATTTTTTTTTATTATGGAAAATATTGACATAAAAGAGTAAAAGGAATTGTGTCATGAACCCTCACATGCTCACCACCTAGACTTTACAGTTAACAATCTAGGACAACATTATTTTTCCCGTATTCTCACTTAGTTCTTCCCCATGCCTGATAATTCTAAAAAAGTTTTTAATTATTATTTAAGATTTGTTTACATTTCTTTTCCTTTTGGGTGTTTGTCCCCTCTCCTCTTCTCCTTGTCCTTCCCTCTGGTCACTCCGTCTCCTCTTTCATTGTCAGTTGTTGGTCAATTTTTAGCCCATTGGATCCTTCCTTTTCTTTCTTGGAGCAATGTCCTTTCCCCAGGTGAAGATGTCTTTTCCTGGGACACAATGGCCTGTGCTTAGTTTTCTAGGTGTATCTCTGTTGTGGGTAGCCAGTTTGCACATATTTGGGTCCTTTCAGTGGTTCCTCCTTCTTACTGGTCGTCTTTTCTGTCCCAGTTCTGTCACATTTTGCTAGTCTTTCTGCCTTATAGTTCAGTCTCTGGCATCAGGAGTGTTTCTCCTAGTCAGTGTTCGTATAAAAGGTTTCTTGATTGGGATGGGCATTGGTGGATGGTTTGTGTGACTGGTCCTGGGGTCTCTGCCCTGACTCTGTGATTGCCTTCTCCCCATGGAATGGGAGGGTGCCTAGCTTGCACTGAAGGCATCTCTGAACTGGGAATTCCTTCCCCATCTATGGAAACCCTGTGGGTGCATTTCTATGACAGTTTGTCACTATAGTTGGTCTCACAGACCTGTGTTCCATGTATCTGAAATGTTCATTTGTCCCAGGCCTTAGTTCTTTCTTCTCACCGCCATCTCCATGTTTATCTACCTTTGAATTAGTGGTTTAGTTGTTCCTGGTGAGGATTGACTGGATTTGGTGTAGACCAGAGGAGGTGATAACCCCCCTCCTTTGTTGGCCCATGTGCCCAGCAGTCCCTCCCCCCAAGTCAGCAAGGGAGGGCAGAGCCTTCAGGGTAATCTTTCTACATGGTGGAGATGGACAGAAATGTGGGGATAAGCCCCTTGGTTCCAGGTCTCTGGGATTCCCTGGAAGCCTCCTGCCAGTGAAACACATGACAAGGGGACTACCTCTTGCCCCCAAGTCTGGAGAGGGCTACAAGGGAGGATAGAACCTCCAAGGGATGCCTGATAATTTTGAAACAAATACCTGACTCCATACAATTCCATACATCATCTATATTTAAAAAAAAAATAAACAATCTCATTGTTACATTAAATGTTAAAAAAATCCCAAAATATCAAAAAAATTCCCTGATCAAATTTCCCTAATTGTCTTATAATTTTTAAACAATTTATTTAATTATATCCATAACTTTTCTCTATTAACATACATTTTTACACACTCTTTGCAGTTCTCTGTTGAAGAAAGAATTGTTTTTCTCATGAATTTCCCATAGATTTCACCTGGATTTTGACTTCTCCACAGTGTCATTTAGTGCATGTTTGTATCTCCTGCAAATAGGTTCATGTCATTTGAACTGATTAGATTATGGCTCTATGTTCTGCCCAAGAAGACTTCAGTGTGATGTGTACTTTTATCAGCTGGTGCATCTTGTCTGTTTGGCTTTTTTTTTCTAATGTGAGTAGACTTACCAGACTGACAGACACCTTAACCTGGGGGATCAGTTGTTATCTGTGGGTTTTATCAGAATTAAGTTGTAGGACACCCACCTGATGAGGCACCTCCACCTCCCCTGCAACTGCCTATGTTGAAATTGATAACCAAACCTTAAAGACCAAACTTGTAAATCAAGGTTAATCAGAGAAGTTTAGCTTCTATCCCCATCTTCAACTTATTCTTTCCGACCTCCAAAAGGATCCTATTTTTTGTTTATTTTCTTTTTTTGTATCTTTTTTTATTTTGTTTGCAAATATATGTGTATTTTTATTTATATTACATTATTGCATTATTGTGTATCCCGGGACTTTCCCACTTCACTAACACCTGTTAACCATCCTGATGTTTTGTGCTCTTCACCTCCCCCGCCTTCTTCCCCCTTCTCATCTCTTGCTCCATTGTTCAGTCCCATTGGTTGTTTTTATATTTTGTTGTTTGTTTGTTTGTTTTTCCCTATGTGTATTTTTTGTTTATTTTCTAATTGAATTTAATGACAAAGTGTGAGCATGCTTTTATTTTTCCTTAGATAAATAGCAACATACTGCGCACATTCCCTTCCCCCTGCCTTTTTGACTTAACTATGAAGGATGGAGATTACTGTAGAAACAGTATATGGAACAATTTCCCATGCCCGTTTATGACTTCATAATATGCATAATCCATTATGTGTATGTGCCATTTTTAGACACTTTTTGTTTCTAGTGTTTGCACTTTGAAGAAAATCCTAGATCATGTCTTTTTGCATAGAGTACCAGACTGGTATTGATGGGTCAAAAGGTAAGTTCTTGTGATATTTGCTAGATGTCAGATTTCTTTTGTATCATTAAGGTTTGCAATGGACTGCATGTTTGTGTCACCTCAGAATATGTTGACATCCTTTTGAAACACCCCCCTTCCCCCTCTCCCCACCTCCTGGGGTAGTACTTATAGGTGGTACTGCTGGGAAATGATTATGTCAGAGGAGTAGAGCAATTGTGAATGGGATTAGTGGTCTTGTAAGAAGAGACTAGAGCACTAAGTTAGTCTTTCTGCTCTGTGAGGATACAGCATCAACAGTTGGCAAACTGCAAGGGGCCCTCACTAGAACCCAACTATGCTGGAATCCTAAACTAAAGGCTTCTACCCTCAGCTATGGGTAAGAAATATTTGCTGTTTAAGCCTCTCAGTCTCTGATAATTTGTCACAGCAGCCCAAACTAAGGCAGATCAGATTTGGGAACAGAAAACACACCAGTTATTTGAATCAAAAGAGAGAATCTTTTACTAGGCATAGTGTTGCTCATCACTGAAAGGGCAAAAGCTATCAAAAAGACAGCAAGTTTGGGAAAACCCTGCCAATCTTCAGCTAAGGAAACTGAGAAGAGGTGTCCCAGGGAACTGCAACTCAGACCTCTGAAGAGATGATACTGCTGGACAGGTGCTGTGGCTATAAGTTTGTAGTAGGGAGCCCTGTTGATCCTGGGACCCAGATCTTGAAGAATGAGGTGACCCATTGATTCTGTTGTCTGTGTCGGGGGTGGGAGCTTATGAGTATTGAGAAAAACTGAACGCTGAATTTGTCTGCTGCTATTGGTAGGCAGTGCTGCTGCAGGGTGAAAAGAATGGCAGGGCTAACTGTGGAATGAAAAGCAGACATAGTTCATAGGAAACACATGGGGAGGGAGTGAGTCTCTTCTTCCATACCCCCACCCTAGCCCTTCCGGCTCCCTCTGGTACTTGGATGTGTCCCTATTGATATATCCTATGGTAGAGCCACCACTAAAAGGAGAAAGACGTTTGAGAGTCCTACTTCAGCATCAAAAAGCAGAGTACAAAGGGAAGGATTTGGAGCTCAGAGGCAACAATTCAATAATCTCTAAGGTACAACTTCTATAGACACTGTTTTGCCTTTCCATCAGCAAGTGCTCTTTTATCACAGCCTTAGGACAGCTAATATTTTCATTCTTAGATTTTTTTTTTTGTTCGCCATCGGGATAATTCTTTTAAGCTGTAGTAATTACAATGCTTTATAAACTGCTTTCAAGTACAGAGAATGATGAAGATATAATAGTTCTTACTGATTGTATGTTTATTGTAGTCAGTGGCTTTACTACAGAAACATAGCTGACATGGACTAATGAACAACTTTATAACCAAGGATAAAATAATGTTAAGATGGTCTAAACCATCTGTTGGCAAAAGTGAACAGTGGGATCCTCACTGAGTTCCTAGTAATTAAAATTGAGTTTTACTGTTTATCTTGCCCAGATTTAAATTTAGAATAGTTTTTGCTGTAAAATAAAGCTCTGTTAAAACTCACTGAGTTCCTAGTAATTAAAATTGAGTTTTACTGTTTATCTTGCCCAGATTTAAATTTAGAATAGTTTTTGCTGTAAAATAAAGCTCTGTTAAAAAAAGTCTATTCCTTGCATGTTTTAGGATTACTTTTAAAAAAGGGAACATCTAGAAGTACTCCCATAGGTTGTTTTAATTTCATAGGTATTTGACACATTCATCTTTATATTTTTGAAAGTTAATTAGTCATTTATGATTTTTATATCTTTACTAAGAAGTGATTATTTCTTGACTTTTCTCTAGCTAGGTAGCCCAACTGTTTAAAGATATTGAGGTTCAAAATATGCTCCCCACTGGAAAAAATCACTCATAAATACATCCCCTTATATTCTAGACACATTCTTTACTGAATTTTGAAATCTTTGATTGAAATCTGTAAAGGTTAAGTCATAGTATAAATAGCACTGCTATCAACAATCACAAAATTAATGAGAATAATAATGAGCTCAAGTGTGTAAAATGCCAGAGTTAGCATAAACATTGTAATACCTCTATGTATGACATTTTTGTTTTGCCATAGGGAAAAGTTCTGCGAGCTAGTTCCTTAAGTAGAGCCAATACGTTTTTACTGCAAATAAACTGCTCATTATCTGAGCTATTTTTGCAACTTTTGGAGAAGACAACATGAAGTATTCTTGAAGAAGACATTCATTACTGTGAAGTAATGAATGTTTAAACCAGAGGTGAAATTGAGAACATTTCTGTACATCTCTTTGATTGTCATTGTAAAATTTAAAATGTTCACTGCAAACAGCTTTGAAAACATACCTGTGTATGTGTGCATTCATGCAAAGCTCCCTGCACTTTATAAATAACTACCTACAATCCATAATATGTTTAGTTCTGTCAGTCTCTGATCCATCTCAAGCAGGGAAAGCACAGTAGGTAGATATTTGTTATATCTTCTTTAAAGCATAGCAAATACTTTTTCCAGCCATTAAAAGTTAATTGAAAAAATTGTTTTTAGATTGTTGCATGTTTTACTTAACCATTGATCATTCCCTGCTCTTAACTATTTAAATGTCTTTATCCCCATGACATGGACTAAAATTTTTGTGCATAAAGCTTTGACCATTTTTCTTATTACTTCCTTAGACACATTCCGAGAAGAATAATCACGGGGCCAAAGGGTCTGCACATTCTTAAAACTTGTAAAATATGTTTCTAAATTGTTTTATAGATAATTAATATCAGTTAAATTTTCCACCCACCGAGGCAGAGTAAATTTCAGGATCTTTCACACTGGGTATTATTATTTTTGTGTTATTGTGATGGAAGAAATTGATAATTGATACTCATTAAAATGTTATACTTCTTGAGTATTAATTTGTAAATAAAATTACGTACCCTTGATTGAATCTATAATTGAAACCAAAGGCACAAATTTCAATAGCAGGAAACTTGCGAAAAAATAATTGTTGTTATGGCTTGAAAATATAAAGTGCATAATAGTCATTATATGTTATGCAGGAGATGAAGGAAAATGCTGCAGATTTGAAGTTTTTTTTTAAAGTATAAATGTCAACCAGCACCACACTATCACTAATTTTATAATATAATTTGAAATTTGGAAGTGTGGGGCCTCCAGCTTTGTTATTCCTTTTCAGTATTGTTTTGCCTAAACCAGCAGAGGAGTGTGGTGGGATGAAAGTTGGAGCGGGAGAGGAACCAATGGAACATGATGGAGGACTGTTGGGGTTTTGGTGGTAGGCATGGTGTGAAACCTATAACTCCTAAAATGAGTATCATGATATTAACCAACTTTGCATCAATAAATATAAGTGCAAAGAAAAATATTGCTTTGCCTATTCAGGTTTTATGTAGTACCATATTGATTTTTAGGATTTTTTTTTTTACTATTTCTGTGAAAAATGCCACTGGTTGGTCAGCTTACCAAAGCAATTTACAGATTGAATGCAATTCTGATAAAAAGCTCAATGACATTGTTTAAAGAAATGGAAGAAATATTGCTGATATTAATATGGAACCACAAACAAACACAAACAAAACTTCAAAGAACTGAAGCTCTACTGACTAAAAGGGAAAAACGGAGGACTTAAACTCTTAATCCTCAAATTATATTGCAAAGCAACAATAATAAAGACAGCATGATATTGGAACAAAAACACACACTTAGACAAATGGAGTTTAATAGAAAGCCAGAAATTAAACCATACATATATCTACTAATCTACAACAAAGGAACAAAGAATGTACACTGGAGCAAGGATAGCTTCTCCAATAAATGGTGTTGGGAAAGCTGGACAGCCACATACAAGAGAATGAAACTGGACTATTACCTCATACCATATACAAAAACCAACTAAACATGGATAAAAGACTTGATCTGGAAACATGAAATATAAAGAAGGAAACATAAAATATAAACAAGAAAACACTCCATGACATACACCTTAGAAACATCTTTTAGGACACAAGGAAAACAAAGGAGAGGATTAACAACTAGGACCACACAAAGCTAAAAAGCTTCTGTATAGCAAATGAGATAGTAACCAAATAAAGAGACATCCTACTGAATGAGAGAAAATATTTCCACACCATACAACTGATAAAGGACTGTTATCAAAGATCTACAAAGAGCTTACATTAACTTGTCAGAAAGCAAACAACCCATTCAAAAAAATGAGAAGAGCTAAAAAGACACTTTGTTAAAGAGGAAATGCAAACAGTAGACAGGTATATGAAAAAAAAAAGCTCAACATCACTTATAATCATGGAAATGCAAATCAAAACCACAATGAGATACTACTTCACACTGGTGAGGCTGAACACCCAAATTAAAAAAAACTGGCAACAACAAATACTGGTGAGGACGTGGAGAAAAAAGAACTTTTACATTACTGGTGGTGATGTAAATTGGTTCAACCATGATGAAAGCTGTGTGGAGGTTCCTGAATTTACTAAAAGTGGGTCTACAATATGACCCAGCAATTCCACTCCCAGGAATCTACCCAAAGGACACAAAAAACATTAATTTGAAAGGAAACTTGCACTCCTGTGTTTATTGCAGCACTATTTATAGTAGCTAAGATACAGAAACAACCTAAATGCCCACAAACAGATGAATGGATCAAGAAGTTGTGATATATATAATGAAATACTACTTAGCAATCAAAAAAGATAAACTCTTGCTTTTGAAGCAACATAGATAGAACTGGGAGAGATTATGCAAAGTACAATAAATCTGGAAGAAAAGAGAGACATCAGATTTTTCACTTAAAGGTGGAATATAGGGACACTGAAAAGATTGGAAAAAAAGTCAAAACTAGCAAACTGGTCATAGATCTGAGGCATACAGAAGAGGGGTCAAGACACAGAAGAGAAGAGCACAGGGGAATATAATGATGGTTCACAGAACTGCATCTCAGGGAAGAAATAAAATATTGTACAAAAATGAATAATGATGTAAGAATAAAAGTAAATTAAAATAGAATTACAATATTAAAAAAAGAAAAATGCCATTGGAATTTTGATAGGAATGAACTGTATGGAATCTATAGATCACTTCGGTTAGTATGGACATTTTAATATTACTTGTTCGAGTTGGTGATATCTTTCCATTTATTTTACTCTTGCTCAATTTTTTAAAATCAAAGTTTTAAAGTTTCTATTTACTAAGAATAAATCTTGAATGTTCTTACCATGCACAGATGAACAAAGGTAAACAATGTGAAGTATTAATTAGCTTGGTTATTGTAATCCTTTCACAATTTTAAGAACATATATTCGCAACTCATTTTTCGCATATATCAGGGTTCACTCTGGGTATTTCTGCCCTAGTAAGTTGTGATTCTCTTTCTGCCTGTTGGTCTTGCCAATTTTGTTGGGGTTGGAGGGAGGGGGAAGAGCATGAAAATGACAATGGTTTGTCCTGTGACCTCACTTTTCTGATAGATCCAAGGAGAAATATTACTCTTTGAATTTGTTCAGCTTTTTCCTTTGTTATTTGAGTAGTGTGGTGACTTCTTAGCTCCTTACATGCCAGACTGGACACTAGGACTTTAAAAAATTGGCCGTTCTATTCAGTGAAGCAGTATTTCTAGTTCCAAACCCACCCTTCAAGCCCTCTGCTTGACCCAACTCAGTGTGATTTTCTGCTTTACTGTTGGGGGATGCTAGCGGAGACCAGTAGATCCACCAGGCTGGAGATGGAAGAATGGATCCACTCTTTCCACCTGATTCTTCCTGTCTGAAATTTGATTTCATCAAAGACCTTATTTCTTGTCTTTTGATACCCGCCCTGCTTCAGGTCCTCTTAAGTATTTTTGCCTGTGATTGTGTTTGAAGAGGACTGGGAAATAAAAAATTCGTGGGAAAACATTTTCTTCTTTCTACAACGGCAATTCCAACAATCTATCATTTATTGTCTACTAGGTGCTAGGTATTAAAAATATTAATTACATTTTTTACAACAATTCAATTGGATAATTAGTATCATTTTATGTATATATGAAGGAAGAGGTTTAAGAGCGTATAAATAACTTGCTGAACACATTATGTAAGTGGAGGAGTTGGGCTTGAAGGTTAGATCTGTAAGGTAATACTGTAAGAGATGTACACAGAAATAAATTCACTGCACATACGCAGGATCGTATAGAGCTTGCTACATAATAAGGATATTGAGAACATTTTATGCTTTAAAAAATTTCAAGGGTAATGTATTCATTTAGGAGAAAGGAATTGCTTTGTCAGATGAGAGGAAGGAGTTAATCAAAGGTAAAGAAATATCAGTTGGTGAGGAATAGTGAGTTTGGTTCCTTATCAATATTCAGTATTAGTCAATGATACATTCTTACAAAATTGATGGGTTCCTTTGATTGCTCATGTGTTTTGTCTCATCCTCAAGTGAGGACTGAGATGTTGGCATTTCACTTAACCCTTAAATATGATTCAAAAGTGATTAATACATTCTAAACTGTTTTAGATTAAGTCTATGCATAATAATTCTTCATTCCTTTGTATCTTATTTTGGAAATTTGGTTTAACTTCCTTTAGAAGGGGGGATTGTGATCCAAGAAGAGTCTTAGCCAATGATAATGTATAGATTTACTTTCTATAGGTTTAACTCCTAAGGTAAAGTGTTTAATGTAGAGAAATGTATTTATCAAGAATGGAAATTTTTTGAGAGACTTCACTGAGGGGGAAAAAAGCTCCATAGAGTAACTAGGGAACATTTGATTTCAAGATATTATTTGCAGTATTAAATTGTGCCAATAGATGGAGAAGTTGTTCCATATAAATCAGAAGATTTGGCTCTTCTGTGAGGAATACAGAAATTCAGGTTTCTGGCAAGTTGAAAATGAATTTCCTCAATAAAAATGTGTAGCGGGAAAACTGGGTTGCTTATAAATTTTAACAAGAAGTAATTTTAACAGGGAACAGGGATTTCACTAATTTTAATTATATGTACACAAAGCCTTATTATCTGTACTTTTTTGCAATTTGGCTATAACACTATTAGATCTGTACATATGAATATTTGTATATATGTATGTATGTGTTTATACCTGATCTTGTAGCAAGTATTTTTAAACAATGTAAGTTTTTTTTTTTATTAAAAAGATATAGCATAACTAAACAGAAGTAGAGCAAGAAAAAGTGGAATGAGTGATAGTAGTTGTTAGTCTTTAGTTGGGCCTTACATCTGGTTTGGAGTTTCCTAGAAACTAGGATTAGTTGGAAAAACCAGTGCTGATAAAATGAAAACATGCTGGATGGAACAAGTGCTATAATAATTCTTAGTGCTAAGACCAAGAATTATGTTCCATCTTCATGGAGAATATGATACTGTGATTGAACCAATATCCTTTCACTAAGCACAAGAATACTTTTTCATGACTGATTCTTACAGTGTCAACTGATAGTAATATGACAGTGCTATTTAATTAAAGAAACTTGAGGTGTGTGTGTATGTGTGTGTGTGGGGGGTGAGACCATGTACCCCCAAATACTACTGGATGGTGTAACTTTTTGATTGTTTAGTTTAATTTATGGATCCATCAGTCCTCCATACATGTTCTTTCTCTGAGGCATTTAATTAGGATGGAGAAAAGCTATGAAATTCAAATAACATGTTTTATGTTGCAGAACACTTAATCCTGAACCTGATAGGTGGTAAAGCCTTGTGACAAGTCACCCATGATATGTTTGGGCCATGTATAACCCTCAGTTTCTGCTACTGACTTCTGTGGTCTGTTAAATACAGTGGTGTATTTTTCAAAAATCGTCTGAAATGGTACAGTTTTGCTGTTCCTTTTTGGAAGGATACTGTCCAATCTCACACCGGTTTCTTTATTTTGTTCTAAACATCTGTGCTTAAGGTTCCTGTGTCTTCTTGGAATTTCCAGTCTCTCTCTTGACATGTTCTCTTGCTTGCGTCTTCTCTTGCTCATTTGGGTCTTTTTGAGATGTACGAGGCTCTGAATCTCAAGCCAGATACCTGTGGTTCATCATTTTTAGAATATGGCTGTTCAGATCAAGTTTTCCTCTTCCCAGAAAGGAAGATTAGAATACTGACATTAGCTCTCATAGATTCAATACTCCATCAACCTTCTCTGATTTCTGTGAGTCTATGATAGATTCTAAGTTTTTCAGAGCAGCTTATAGGGCTGGAAGCCAATTTGAGAGTTTCCATCCACTTATCCCTTGATTTCTTCACATTCATACTCTGTTTTCAAACATGGAATCATTGCAGTCTTAAACTGGAAGTGACCAGAGGTAATTCACCTGTCCTATCACACCTCCAGTCTCTCTCTTTTTTCCACTGTATTGATTACAAATTTTACCAAAGAGAATGTTGCGATAATTTTGCATTCTAAAGTCACAGGATATGTTAAGGGTGTACTTTTGCTTGTATTTCTGCACGCTGGATGGGAGAATGTGCCCTGAATTCTGTTTTGTTTCCATTAACCTTTTTCTGAGAAATTACTGACCCCGAATATTAGAGCTGCAAATGGATTCTTTTGACAAGTATCCTGTCAGGAGGCAGCCTCTGTGTATTATGTGGCTTTTAGTCTGCAAATGCTTCCTCTTAATGCATCGATTCCCTTAAGGAGTATTTATTTGAGTGGTTTTCCCTGTATTAGGATTTTAGGAATATTTCTATCTCTGCTGTTTTGGGAAACATATAGTTAGAAGGATTTTCAGTTCACTTGTTTTTACAGCTGGCAGTAGTTATTTAAAACCTTACCTCTCTTACCTGTTTGAGAGCTTCTCAGATCTTCCCAAATTCTTCTGATTTTTCCATCCCCTTTGTCTTAATCCTGTGCACTTGGTCTTAAGTGAGATATTTGTATCCTGACATGTTTTGCACGTTTCTATCATCCTTGAGAACATAATGCAAATTCCTTCCTAGTTCAGTGCAAAGCAGAGCTGTGGCACTAACGTTCACAATTTGAGTTGGAGATGGAGTTTTGAGGTAAAGCAGAAACACACTTTTGACTTTATATTATTCAAATGGGAGTCTGTGCTGTTCACTGCAACACTAATATCTATGAACTCTCTCCCCAATGTTACCATTAGAAGACAGGACAGGGTTGTATGTATTTCTAGAAAGCAAACTTAGTGGGCAGCCACAACAGCAAGTCTTGGATTATACAATGTTTTCAGGTGATGCTGCCAAAACAAGGGACCCTAAAGCAGCAAGCCTGCAGATATCATTCCAGGGGGCTGCCCCATCCTCTGAGGAGATTTTCAGTATTCAGGTCCTAGCAGACATGTGGGAATTCTTCCTTATTATATGTAAGTGCTGTTTTTAAAATCTTCTTTCAATTAGGCAAAAAATAAAGGCACCAAAGAAAGATTCCTTATAAATCGTGCTTTGTTCCTATCAGTGAATACATTTTGAAAACCCTTGGCATCTTGGGAATGTATTTTCATATGTGTGGGCATGAAACTTGGGGGGCAGGCCACAGAGAAGAGACAAGAAGAGTTGAAGACTTTGGAGTGGGAAAGGGATGTAAGCAAACTGAAAAACAAGTGCTCTCTAAAGCCTTGTTGGCGAATCAGCTCAGAAAGCAGAATGAATTGCATTTCAGACAACTCCCTTCCCCACCTGATTCTAAACTGCTTGTTTTGTTCTGAATCCTATACCTGAGTGATCTGTGACAAGTGAAGTTAGGCAGCCTGGCTACCAGGTAGCAGACCTGACTGCAGTGAAATGTCTTGGGAATACCTGGGTCTTTGTCAGAAAGCTAAGGAGAGCTGACTTCAGATGGTACACCTGTAGGGTGTATTGTAATCTTTCTGCACATATTACTTGTATTTGCATTTGTGAGGTGTAACTGTTGTGAAGCAAAATGCTGAGAGAGGCTCTGCAAAGACCCTTTAGCAAAACAACATCGTGTTGGCTGGGTTGTGTCAGGAACAAATGAGTGCTGAAAGTTACAGAGCAAGACAAATCGAAAATCTGGGAAACAGCTTTCACTAGGTCAGGGGAATGTAGCCTTGTGTGAGGCAGCCACTACAGCTTCTGGATGGTATAATTTCCTACCATTTCTTTATTATATGGAGCAGGAAGTTGTCAACTTCCATGTCTTTGGCTCCTCCAAGGAACAGCCTTAAGTGAGCATGCCAGACCAAGAGGAAAAGAAAGAGGAAGCTCTAGACCAGCGTAATAGCTACAGAAAATGAAGGCGAGAAGTCATTAATTGGTGGAGGCGACCAATTGGGTGCGATGGGAAAGTTGCCATGAACAAAGGAAATGAAAGAAAGTGTAACAGGGTAATCCCTAGGGAAAGTGGGGCTTCCAGGTTTCCTACCCCATCCAAGGAAGGGCAGAAGATTGATGAGGAGGGAGGAGAAGCTAGAGAAGAATGGAGAAAGCAGGAAAGGGATCAAAAAGGAGACCTGGGGGAGGTACATGGAGCAGAGACACATGTGAAGAGGCTGCACTTGCTTTTGGCCTTGAACTTGGACCAGGGACATAGGGAGCATGGAAGGAGACACTTGAAAGAGATAGAGATGTTGGGGAGAGACATGGAAGGGGGCTGACATAGCAACCTTTATTTTTGACTTGGGTTTGATTTTGCTCTTTTCCTTCCAGACTTGTCAGCCTTTTCTGCCCCTTTGCTATGGGTACCGTTAGACTTCTGGCAAGCTTCCAAGGGCCTCAGTGGCCCAGTTTTGGGTCAACCCTGTTTGGCTGGGCATTTACCTTTGAGGGGAGGGGTAATTATTTTAACTGCATTCTTTCTCTTCTATTGCATGCTAATTTTATGAAAGTTCTTTTCTACTGAAGGTCTCACGCACTAGAGTGTGTTATATCTTGATGCAGTGGATGACAGAACCCATTTAGAGTATGCAGCTTTGGGGTTCTGGGCTATCCCTCATTCTGAAATGAGGAGGCTATAATACCATGATGACTTACATAAGCATAAACAAACCTTACTTGAAGTCTGTAAACACCTCAAAGTTCTGAAATCAAAATATTAGGACAAGTAATTGCAACAGCCAACTAAGCTTGAAGCAATAGCTAATTCATAGTTTCTTTACTTTTCACTGAAATATATTTCTCTGAAATTATTTCCCTTGAGCACCTGTCAGTGGGGTACCCCAAACCAGTTCCAAATGCTTCGAACCAGTTTGGTGGTACCCAATTTGAATTCATTTTTTTTCTCCTCAAATAAACTCCTAAAAGTTTTTAATAATTCTTCAACTTATGTTCTACCAAGAGATAACACAAGGATCTTAGCTCAGAGAACATTAGCTATTTTTAATAGCCATGCATGTGATCTTTAAATAAATGTCAAAAAATAGCATTAATATATGTTTTCTTAGTAATAGTAAGGGTTACAAAATAGTATTTGCAATAACAACACATACATAAATGGAAAGGAGGGATTGCATTAAAATCTTGACTGTTTACTTTTGGAAAGTGGGTCATTGCTAATTTATTTTGCTTCCTATACTTGTATTTCTTCTGTGAACATTAATTAATTTGTAAGAAATACATTATTATTTAAATAGTTATAAGAATCAAGGCCTATATGCTCCATTATTAGTCTTTTTTCTCACATCTCCCCAAATTCGGATCCAAGAAGGTCTAACATCAGTCTTTGTTCTCACACAGCTCCCTAAATGTGGAATGGAACTCTCCAAATGTGGATTCATTCCAGTGAGGAACTTTGATGGCCGTCATTTTGTGTTTGTCTTTCAGCTCAGACAGCGAAACACTTGTGCATTGAGGTAAGAGCTGGAGGGAGTTACTCTGTCCTTTGCTTCTCACCTGAGCCTGAAGTCACCTGAAATTTATAACAAGAGACGATATTTACTCACAACTGTGCTGGTTAAAAAGAACTGCAGGCAAGTTTGGATCAGCCATCACTTTCCAAGATGTGCAGTGGGGAGGCTAATTATTTGGAGGCCTGTCTCTTTGCACATATTTTGTTCCTCTGTGGGCATTGCCATAAAAATTGACTTTTAGCTGAGCAACCTTCTCAGGGTGGTGCTGTGGAGCAGCTGCTCTAGACAGGAAAGTGCCACTCTCCCACTGGGTGTGCATATGAACCACCCGGGGATAGTTGGGAGTGCCTGAAAGCAAGCATTTGTCAGCAAAGCAATGCTTTCCCTGGGCTCTGTTTGGAAATGGAAGATGTCACTTTGTTTCCTATTGCCACTCTGCTAGAATTCATTGAATAGCACTGTATGATATGGTAGAAATCTGGGTGACTTTTGGTGATGGTAATGATTTTGAGGAGCCAGGAGGAGGATGGTGATGTGGCATCTGGTTAGGTTGCCACAGTCCAACTGAAAATTAATGATAGAAACAAAGAAGGAGTTGAGAGTTTGACACTTATGCCTGCAAATTACTCTCCATCTTAACTTAAGCACTGCCTCATATTTTGATCTGCTTTGGCACGTTTTGATTTTGGGCAGTCATTCAGCCTTGTCCATGTTGCCAGAGGCTGTGCATGTAATAGAGGCATCACGTGCAGTGACAGGCTTGTAGAAAAGGCAATCTGCACTGATATAGATCAAAGGGTAACATTTCCATTGGAAAGTGCAGCCTGGGTTATTTTTGCCTCCTAGTGGTAATGTGACCACTTGGGGTCACATTTTGTGTCTGTCCAGGTGTGTGACACTCTGCCTTGTTGATGGATGTTGGACCTAACAGCCCATGGTAGCCTGATTCTTCAGTGGAGAGGCAGCCTGAATGAGGAAGCTTTCTGAGTAGGGGTTCCATGACTGGGAATACAGAACCCTGAATACTGGCTCCCTGGGTTTTTGAAGCCTTGGGCATGACTCTGATCATTTGTCAGAAACTGACAGTGTATGACAACTAAAAGCCAAAGCACAGGGATTATTCACTTCCTTTATTCCTCACTCTTCTTTTAGCTCTTGCCAGCTCACTCTCTAGAATCCCGCACGGCAGAAGCAGGAAAACAGCAAAGTCAGAGCATGGTTTCACCTTCTTTCTTAGTGGGTCTATGAAAAAGTATTTTGGTGGTAGGGAAAGGAATGATAAATAAAGGGAAAAAATCAGATATTTCCGGTTTTTAATGATCTCACTACTTCCATCTCCTCAATTATTGCCTGTGCAAGTGAATCCCTTGCCATACAGAAGAGGTGGGGGTCTGTATTCTGGGATTTGTGTTTGGTGTGGATATTTTGCATTCCATCATCATGCCCAATTAGATTGATGAACAGTTTGGCAACTCAGTGTTTTTCCACAGTGACTTTTGCTGAAGCTTGTTACATGCATTCTGTGTTGATTGATTGATAAATCCATACAAAACATTCACCGCATGCCTCCTAAACCCCAATGCGAGTGTACCAAACCCCAAACAGAGATATGGGGTGATCCAGCTAAGAGCAGTTCTGCCTTCATTGGATTTACTTTAATTAGAAGGATAGAAAGTTAAGAAAATAATTAGAATACAATATAGTGAGTGTTCTGATAAGGGAAATCCTTATCAACATGAGGGATGGATTTAACAAGGAGAGAGGTAGGGAGAGACCATTGTTCTAAGCAGAGGGACCAGCTTAAGCAACACTTCATGATTTCTTTTCACTGTGCATATATATATTTAGAAAGTCCTAGGTGAGAAAGAACTTCTTTTATAAACATCCTCATGGGGTATGATTATTAATGGATCTCTTATCCAGTAGAATATCATTTATTTCCCTCTTAAAGCACAAACCCATTCAGAGGTAGCTGCACCTGGATGGTAGGTCCCAGTCAGGTAGTGTCCTCTGTTGCAGAGGGCACAAGGAGGTTCAGGCTAGCTGCTCCTGTTCCAGGGTAGCCAGTTCTGCCCGGATGCTCCATGGAACCCGGGTTTCCCCCCCTGCTGCTCCTAGCCAGTGGGGAGCAAAGGTGGAGAAGACCCCAGGTAAGCCCCCCCAAGCCTGGAGAGCCTGGGAGGGGGGACTGGATGGGGTTTTAACCCCATTCACCGGTGGGTGGTTGTGCATGGGGCAGCCATCTGCAGCCCAGATCGACTGAGGCATTTGCCCCCAGGCCTCAGCCCAAGGGGGATAGGGATGGCACATGCATGGACATCTGGGCCTCACCCCCACACAGGGAGGTACCAGCATGTGGGGGGTGGGGGTGGGGCACAGAAGGGTGGTATAGGATGCCCTTCCATTTTGCTCTAATCTTCTAGAGGAGCAAGAACATATATAACACAAACCCCATCATAAAATGGGTGAGGGGCCAGGTAAACATCCAGCCCACAAGCCTGAGCTGGACATAGTGGATGAACAATTGAGAGAACCATTGCATGCGAGACAGAAGAAGCAACTATGGAAACATGATGTCATGAAGTACACTTATGCGCTCACTGGGTCTGGAAGACCCAAAACCTTATCTCGGAGATGACTTCTAGGAGAGCAAGGTGCCCCTCCATACACTATGGGAGAGGAGAGGAAGACCAAAGATTGGGGGCATCGGCCCCACAGCAAAGCTGCATGCTGAAGCAGAGGAGACGATCTACCATGGCCACTCACAGATGCCTGTATCCACAGAGAAACTTGTTCACTGACACTGGCTGGGGGTGAGACCCCCTAAATCTGACACCAGAACCATAAGGTAAAGCAGCAAAACAATAGAGATGGGATTGGAGAGGATATCCTCCAATGAGAAAGCATGGAGAGACCACACATAAATATAGACTGGCTGCCCAATGCAAACTTAAGACTGAAAACCTACCAGTAAGGCTTGCCTGGTTCCAAGAACACATTCCCTCACCCAATGAAAGAACACTACCACAGGAAAGAAAGAGACTAATGGACTTAATAAAGACTAGCAGGCAACAAAGAGTGGGATGAGAGAGAATGGAGGGGGCACCTGAGATGGGGGGAGGGGAGGTATCCCAAAAACCATTTACTGAGATTGTGATTTAAAGAATAATAATAAACAAAATTAAAGAAATTAAAAACCCACAAACCCATTCAGTTTTGTGTTATGGTTACTTTGTGCTTCTCTAAAGGATCTCTGCAGGCTCTGGAAGGCCTTAGTTCTCCTTGGGTCTCTCAGATAGGATCTTTGCATCTGGGCTTGTTGAATGTTAAATAAATTGATTTAGGGCACACTGGAAATCAAGTACTTGTCCAAACCAGGCAGGAAAGACAATTCATAGATGATTTTGACTTTTTGGTGCTACCTGGATTGGCAGTGGGCCAGTGAGCCAGTGGGGTGTATCTGACATGGTTCTTGGTTTCTTTCCTCAAATCTGCTATATCTCCTTCTATCATATTAGTCAGGGGTGGGCAAACTGACCTATTCCCTCAGATATCTTACTTTATTTACATTTAAGTTGCAGTGATTGCAGGTCCATGCATAGACACTTCAGCAAATATTTTAGTTCCACTTACTTCCATATAGTTTAGAGCTTCCTGTGCCCCAGGCTCTGTGGTAGGTGCTGATGATACACGGATGAATAGGAAAGGACCTCTGCCCTTCAGTTACTAGCAAGTGTTTCTTTTACACTGAGTTCTTTTTGGGTGCTGGAATGGTCAGGGCTGAGGTCATTTGGGAGACCCACACTCATCAACTTGAAAATGGGGCCTCCTAGCAAGTTGAAAGAACTAATACAGCGATATAGTAGGAAATGATGTATTTCTTTGTTCCTGGCATAGCACTCCTAAAACTCTTGTGATTTCCTAACTGATAGAATACAGACATCCTAAAAAAAAAAAAAAAGAACACAGGCATTCTTTGTTATATTTGATCTCTGTCCTTGATTCTAGACACAAGAACTTCTGAGACCCTTGGAATCCCTGAAGTGATGAGCATCTTCCTGTATACTAGTGAGGTGACAGTGGCTGGAGACCTCTATATGGTTTTAGGATGGGGGCTGCTTGCCAGGAAGACTGAGGCATTATTAGAGTGTTGTAACTTTTATGCTCATCTTCCAGTATCCATGGAAATGAGGAGGGGAAGGAAAAGGAGCTAGGAACTGAACTAATCAAAATGCCAATGACCTAATCAATGCTGCTAACTTAATGAAACCTCAATAGAAACATCTGAAACACAGGGCTCGGAGAGCTTCTGGGTTCATGACCATGTTACAGAACTGGGAAGGTGCCATCCCTGAAGAGATCTGGGGAATTCTTTGCTGCCCTCGTTAACATTCCCACCAGCAGTGTAAGAGTGTTTCTTTCTCTCCACATCCATGCCAGCACTTGTTGCCCATTTTGGGGGAATGGGTCATTCTTACTGGTATAAGGTGGCATCATTGTGGTTTTGCAGCACTGTTTGTAATTGTGAGGACATGGAAACAACCCAAAGGTCCCAAAACAGATGAATGAATGAAAAAGATGATATATATATACACAATGGAATATCATTCATCAATTTAAAAAGATATATTTGATGCATTTGAGATAACATAGATGAACCTAGAAGGAATCATATTAGCAGAAATAAGTCAGAAAGAAAAAGACAGAAACCAGATGGCTTCACTAATATATGGGATATAGGGAAAATAAGAAAAAGACTGAGAGGAAAAGTCAAAACAAGCTAACAAACAAACTAAAGCACACAACTGGGGGGGGAGGGGAAGATGGGAGATGGGTGGGAGTGGTCAGCGAAGGGAGGTGGTGGGAGAACACAAAGATGTGATATATATATATGTATAATTTATTTATTTAAAAAAGAATACCCAGATAATTCAGTCATAACATTTTCAAGGAAGTATACTTAATTTTAAGAATTCATTTAGAGTATATTACATTGGAATTTGTGATTGTCATAAACAGTTTATGCTAACTTTATTTTTACATTATCTATGACAAAGGGGGCCTGGACATGATACTGAAAATCTACAAAAATTAATAAAATAAACTGTCTTTACCAACACTAGAAGCAGACAAAACTGGCACAATTAGAAACAATACACAACTCCTCAGGAGGACAAAACCCCTAAACAGAGACCATATTATTACAAATTTTGTTGAAATATTCTACTACCAACTTTGCAGTAAGGAAGACTTCTTAGGATAACTGGTGCTGATATCCAAACTAGAGTCCCTGTTATACAAAGAGACAAATTAACAGTGGCATGCATCTAATGGGCTGTTTATTTCCAGAAGTAGTGAAAGCCAGAAAACCATGGCAACCAATGTAGTCAGAGATGATGTGAAAGGGACTTATCCTCTTGGCAAAAATGAATTTTTTTAAAAAAGGTGTGAAAAGTCCTGCAACATTCACTAACAGTTCTAAGCATCTCCACTTTTCTTCATTCTGGTGCAGGAGTTAGAACCCAGCAGGAGTGGTAATTATTGTGAGGGGTTATTTGTTGCTTCCCCTCTCACTCTTATTTTATAATTCTAAGCTCAGTGGCAGAGGCCCAGTCAAAGTTCATGCACACATCTTATAATGAAGGTAATGACAGTAAGCATATGAAAAACCTATAAAGAACTCAGTATGTACTGTGTATCTTAAGCTCTCAGATTCTCTCCTTATTAATGTCATCTCACAGGAGTTATACTAAATCCATTAGGTCGTGAAAATTACTGGACCAGCTCATTTATTGGTAAAAACCTAGCTGCCAAAGTTGGTTTATCGATGATGGAATCACCGCTTTGCTGTTAATATGTATTTTAAGCCATATTATAAACCAATAGATGATTAATTAGCCAGAGCAAATTGCACCCACTTCTTCAACAAATAATGGTGGAAACTTTGCAAATTCAGATCCCATGAAGCTTACCCTTTTTACCAAGATTCAGCTCCTTTCCTTGAATGAATACTCTTTGGATCATTGTAGCTCTTTAATTAAGTTATAGAGTTCTGAAAACATTAATTTTGAAGTATGGTTTTGTTTTGTTTAGTCTTTTTTTTTTTGACAGCAGTATTTTTGTTCCTTCAAAGAGGAATGGGATTTTGCAGGTCTTTACTTCATCATTCAGAAAGAGCTTCTCACTCTGCATTTTCATCTTGAACATTTAGATGTGTGAAGTCCCTGAGAGTCAATGGGCTCCTGTGCACCTGCTCGGCTCTGCATGTTTGGGACAATGATACAGGCTGGCTGGCTGGCGGAAGGGCCTCTAACAGTGAGTGTCCAAGCATCCGCTGTCCAAACTGGAAGATTCCTTTACCTGGGGGTGGGGGGGAGCAGAAATTAAAACCTGAAGAGTGAAGGAAATACCACCAGCCAACAGCAGTGGATGTGTGCATAAGATTTCTGGGTAAGTGTGGAATGCAATACTTTAAACTCTTGACATTTCACAAAATTCAGCTGCTATGCTCATGTTTGTTTCATTTTATAGTGGAATACTATATCACACTATTAAGCTTCTTGTCCAGACCTTTGTTTTGGCTTGGATGCTTAAGCTTAGAATAAAAGCTATATTTTTGCTTCCTCAGGTTTTCTCTCAGTGCCTTCTTTCCCTTTTTCATGAACAGTAGTTAAGGTTGCAACCAGTGATCTTCCTTCCCATTCTTCTTTACTTTCAGACAGGAGTCCAGAGCAGTAGATTCAGACAGTGTCATGCGAGTTGGGAAATATTTGTTTAGAGGATTTCTTATGCACACAGTAACTTCAAAAAAATCAAATAGGAAAGGCTACCAAAGGATAGTAGTTGGGTAAGCAGGTTAACCTGAGTTCAGAATAGAAGTTGTTTCCAGGAATAAAAGATCTAAATCAGCTCATTTGTCAATTCCTTTGTGAAGTTCTCCTCATTTTTCCTAGTGGAGTGAATTTTTCCTTCTGATGCATTTGACATGTTTCTGCTTTCGACCACCTTCTCACTGCACTATAAGCTATTCATTTGTATGTCCGTTTAATCTAGTGGCTCTCAGTTGGGGTGGTTTGTCTCCCAGGGGATCTTGGTGATGTTTGGAAATATTTTTGGTAGGACAACTGTGCTGGGCTAGTGGGGAGACTGGATGCTACCCAACACTCTCCAATGCTCGGGCCAGTTCTCCAAGCGAAGACTTCTTCCTCTCCAAATGTCAATAGTACTCAGGTTGAAAAACCCTGATCCAGTCCAGGAGAATGAAGGCAGAGAGTGTGTAGCTAGGCCCGCAAGACATAATAAGTGGTAAACGTAGCATTTAATTAAATAGCGGAGTAAGAAAGTCTGTTCATTTCTTATCATTCTTTGCAGTTGCAACCAATGACTTGAAAGCTTGAAATGATGTATTTAAAATTTTCTCTTCTGGGTTAGCCACTGAAAGGGGAATCCAGAAAGAGCGAACAATCTATTTATTCGTAGGCATAAATGTCAAGAATACGTGAAGAAAGCCAACCCGAGGGACTCTGAGGGCAGCCGGAAAATGAAATCTATATAACATTGCTTTAGAAAGGCATCGTTCAGGCTTACCTTGGCTGATGGGGCTAGCACTCCTCATTCATCAGAATAGACACAGTCTTTTAACTGAATTTGCTTTACTCCTCACTGTGGTTCTTGGACATGGACTTGATTTACTGCTCTTTGTTATGGACAGAGGCTCGAGGTGACATTGGGGTGAGACTTGGAGCCATCAACCAGTACACAACAGAGAGGGAAGCCATAAATGAAAAAGAAGCCATCTGCATGCATTTTATTCCCATGTGGAAGGAAACCTCTCTCTCACTGTTGGGAGGGAGAAGAAAAAAGAGCAGGGAGAACAGGTAGCTTGACTTCTGAGACCCTGGGTCTCATGGCCCAGCAGTCCCAATGGGTCTCCCTGAAAGCCAAGCTGGGCTCTCTCCTGCCAAGAGTGCTTTCACAGTAAAAGTGAGTGCAGGCTGGTGACATGTGCCCTCCAGCTCCATCCATCAGCACCCTGTTGGATACAAATACATGGATACATGTGGACACGCAGGCATGCCCGGTGAAGGGACTTTCTTATAAACTCAGTCATGAATAAATTTGATATAGGGAGAGATGTGAGCTTTGGTAACCATCCAAACAGTCACTACTAAGTGTTTACTCTTCACCAGAAGGTTGGCTAAATGCTGTTTTCATTTGATTCATTTAGCCATTCCTGGGAGTGAAGAAAGGTCATCTCCCCCACCTCCTCTGCCCATGAGAGAATTGAGATCAAGAGAGATCAACCAACTTGCCCAAGGCTGCAGAGACTTGGGTGGTAAAGAGCATTGGAACCCTGATCCAAATTATACCCCTTCAAGGGAAGGGCTTTACTTCCTGTGAAACCAGGGAGAGGCAGATGGGGGAGGAGGCAGGATTTGGTCAGGGGCTGCTTGGCCTAGCACCCAGGTCCATGAAGCTTAGCAGGAGTTGAAAGCCCTCAAAATGGTTGCATTGCTTCTAGATCCAAATGTTCAAGAGAGACAACTTATCTAAATACTTTTCCGAGCAAAGACTGAGGTGCTCACCAACAGAAACTCAAAACTGCAGTTACTGGGAGAGAAGCATCTTCATGCTTCATGTACGAAGCACCTGTGATGAGCCAATGAACTTCAGCCAAGTCCACATTTCTTGCCCCAATGTGCTGTTCAACCAGTAAAAATTAACTGTTTTGCTTTTAGCCCTGATCTCCAAAACCGATTTAGCCTCATTTCCCTTCTTAATAAGGAAGGTAGATATGAGTTTATCCCTTGCTTCCTTGTCTATCAATTTGGAAATAAGGCTGATTTCCCTTCTCAGCTAATTGAAAGTTCAGATTGGGGGCACTGGGAATCTCTACCATAAGAGGATTATGGACACCACCCAATCCAAGTCTTACCTTCCAGCTACAGCTGAGACTATCTTCAGCCTCGCCCACCTCGCCCAGTGAACAACCTTGTCTGCCTGTTAACCTTGCCCCTCACACTAGCAAAACCCACCCCCCATGTCCCTGCCCCTATAAAAGCAGACACCACTCTAAGTGGGCGCAACTTCACTAACCCCCCACCCTGGGTTAGTGGACCTTGCCCAGGAGTTTATGGCAATAAACTCTTCTTAATTCTACTTGGCCTGACTCCTGTTTCTCTCTTTACTCACCACCATTCTTTCATTTTTCCCTGCCATTCTTTCATATCCCTAACTGCTGTTTCCTCCTTTGTTATCCTTTTACTTATGTCATTATCTGATCTAGGGACATCAGGTAGAGGACCCCATAGTTAGTAACACAGCTCTAGGTGTTCTTTTACCTGTAATTTAATGAAGACAGCCTAGCCTATGGATCAAATGGCCATGACAGAATCCAGCCTCTGTAATAAAAGTGTTACCAGTTCACTCTACATGTATGGTTTGTGACTCTTTATGTTAGGGGGCTGTGGCCCCCAGTACTGGTGGTGATGCTTTAAAATAACTATTGTTCATTGGTGGCTGGAGTCTTGGAGAAGGAAAGCTAAGCCTTCTCATGAGAAAAGGGGGTTTAAAAGATTAGGGAGGGGACAGAGAAAAAGATGGAAAGAGACAGAACAGAAGAAAATGGAGAAGGAAGGTGCAGAGAGGAACAGCAGAGTGCTTGGAGGCCTCAGAACTGCCACTGCCATGTGGGGCAACAGGGAGGGAAGGAAGCCAAGCTGTGGGTTTCCATCCCCAGTCTGGGCCAGTGAGGAGCTGGGGGAAGCATGTTGGAGAAACTTTTGACCTGGGTCTGTGAGCTGTCTTGGAAACGTGGTACTTAAACGCTTGATTGAATTTTGAAACTATGAAGTTTGGAAGTCTGGAGAACTGAAGAAAATTTACTGTGTTGCTGTTTTCAATGTGAGATGTCTGAAGTGCTTGCTGTGTTGCTGTAGTGAATGAGTTTTGTTGATGCTGGGCCACTTTGGAGTTGGAGCTGAAAGAATGCCGGAGCTGTGCCTTTTGGAGAACAATTGATGCCATCCTGGGCTTCCTCGTTGGATTTGAATCTCCTGCTTTTGAAGAAGGATCAATGACACCATCTTGACTGGAAGGAGTGGAAGGAGTGGAGCTGTCATGCCGGAGCTGTGCCTTTTGGAGAACAATTGATGCCATCCTGGGTTTCCTCGTTGGATTTGAATCTCCTGCTTTTGAAGAAGGATCAATGACACCATCTTGACTGGAAGGAGTGGAATGAGTGGAGCTGTCTTTGAAGAAGGAGTGGCAGCACCATCTTAACTCCTTCATCTGGCTTAAGGTGGGGCAGCCACCATTTTGTTGATACACATGACTGCAGCAGCCATGTGCTCTTTGGACTAGGGACTGGACTGTGTGGTACGATTACCAAAGGGTTTCCTTGTACCCCTCTGTGACTCTTGTCTAACTTGTCTTTTAATAAGTAAATTTATTTTTCCCTCTCTCTTAAAGTTTATTTAGTCTTGCCACTGCATGCGTGGGCTGGGAAGAACCTGGTGTGTGCCTGGCTTTAAAGGACCAACTGCTCCGCTTTGTAAGTTTGATTAAGCACTCCGTTTTGCCTGTTTTTGCACCCGATTTCATTTAGGCCATGAACTAGGGGTGGAGTTACAATGACTGTCCCCATTCAGGTACCACAGACTAGTTTCCGTGAACAAGTGAGGAAGCCCAACCTCTCTACAACCCTCCACAATTTTCTTCAGGTTTTGAGTGTTTGGGATAAGTCCTTATGTACATACCAGGGAACTTCCTGACATGTCTTCCTTCATTTCCCTCTGTAAGATACTATCAGTCTGGTGTAGATCTTAGAGAACAGTCTCTGAAGTCAAACCTCATGTTCATAACCTGCCTTTGTCATTAACTCACTGAGAATTTGAACTATTTGTTTATGTTTACTTTCTCCCTTTATAAAATGAGAATAAAGATTGTGCCTAGGTCACATTATTATAAGGATTAAGTGAGATAATTCATTCAAAATGCTCAGCATGGTATCTTTCAAATAGCCTATTTCTGGTTTAGCTATTATTAACGTACACCCCACCCTGTCTTCCAGGCATGATAAGCAGAAGCAGCAGCTTTGGAAACTGCCTGGGTAGAACACTCTTTGGAGAACACCCTGGAGATAGATCTCTATGGAAACAATAAATTTCTGGATATGAAAGAAAGGTAGGGGAAGATGGTGACTTCCAGCTAGAGAGATTGCGTTTACCTTTACCTCTCCTATACATTTTGGTGCTTTATAGGTCAGAAAATAAAAGTTAAATTTTTTGATTGAACATTTTTTTTTTTTGGGAAAATGTTATTCCTGCAAAGTCTAAGCGGGTAATTTATTCCTGCAAAGTCTAAACAGGTTTTTTTTCCTTAAACCTAGGTTTTTTTCTTAAACTTTTAGATATATATTTTTTCCAAAAGGAGGGTAGATCTGGTAAGGTGGAAATTATTTTTAGTAAGGATTTCAGGCACCTTGGAGGCTGGTGGTTCAGAAAGTGGTAAAATAATAGCTAAGGTAAGATTTGAGGAATCAATAATTTGGAAGAGATTGTCAAAATGTACATGATGGATATCCTATGTGGTTTATGAAAAACCTGGTAGAACTTTTCTTTTTCTTTGGTGAATGTGAGAGCTGGCAGTGCTGAGGTGGAGAAGGTTACTCCTCCCTCTCTCCAACTCTTTCTGAAATTCTGACTAGTTGCTTTATTATACAGTAAAGTCTGTATCCTTCTCACATCTTGAGCTTCAGAGTAATTCGAGTTAGAGATTGTTTCTGTCCACCACTATCAACAGGGAGTACATGGGATTAAATTAAACCTGAATTCACCCCCATGGGGAAAACCATAAGCTCTAAAGACAGATTTAATGGAAACAATATTTAGTTCTGCTTGCTTGTATCTATCTCTGCCTGAAACAGCAGGGTCCTCACTATAATAGGCTGAGGCTCTTTTTTTTTTTTTTTAACAAATAAAGGGAATCCACTGTATTTAGTCAAAGCTCAAAAGGATTTAATAAAGAATAGAGGAAGTTCACAAAAGCTCCATGTGGGCCAGGAGGCCTCAGAGCCCGAACAAAGCTGAGATGATCCTGGAATCTGCTCCAGGTGCCGCCCTGCTGCCATTGCTGTGCAAGTGGCCGTGGCAGCTCACAGTGCAAGAACTGAGGTGTCATTTACACTCCGAAACAGGGCACTGTCTCTGCTACGTTGCAAAAGATAGATTCCATGTGGACCTGTGTCTTCATGTTCCTCCCATCTTTCTTTAGAGTTGAAGTTTCATGCAAATACCTCCGATTATGGCCTCTTTGTCACAAGTGGTATCCATCCGTAGGTTGGAGTTGGTTCAAACCTGCCCTCTCATGGATTCTCTCATGGGCTCTCATGCTGACTGTTAAACTTCAGAGGGTTGTATTGTCTAGTTTAAAAATTATAGTAAATTGAAATAGGTCATAGTAGGAATAGTTATACCATGGAAATTGAAAAGTGCTATAAATCAAGACTTCTTACCCCTCCAAGGAGCCAATTATGAAACATGTACCATTGCACCATTGCAGAGGCTGCTGGGTAATTTGGGCTCACAGCTCCTTTGGGAAGGTGGACCTCATAATGTGTGAAATTCTCTAGACACAGGAATGCTGTTTAAAACATGCCACATAGGCACTGAGATAGCAAACAGATGGTTTCAAGGTTCCCTCCAAATGATTTTCATATCAGTGTCTTCTGATGCCAGAGATAGAACTGCAATTGCTTCAGATTTTAACGGGAATTTAGTGCCTTTATGCGGCCCTCTGCCAAGCAACTGTTTTCCCTGAAATAACTCAGAGTATTTGTAAAGGACAAAGAGTAAACATGTGGCCTTTTGAAGCATCACTGGGAAGTGCTAGATCATGGCCATTCTGAGTATGTAGTCTTCTAGTTTGGGGGCTCTGGGAATTGTCCTCAGAAGGCAAATACAGAGAATGACCTCCAAGGATAGACTGATGATGGAAATGGTCACACAACCATTATGAGAGACATGTAGCAAGGGGCACCTTTCTCAAAACAAAACAAAAAAAAAAAAAAGGAAAAAAGGAGGGAGGAGGAAGGAGGGAGAGAGTTGATTGACAGATTCAGAGGTGGGAAACCCTTTTGCTGTAAGAGTCTCTCCATTGAGAATGAAGGAAATTGGGCAGGCTAGTGTGTGAGACTAACTCTAGAAGCATTAGTAAAAAATTAGAACATGTGGATCCCATCCCCTCCCCCCTCTTTTCTCTTACCTTTTTAAGATACAGGAAAGATCTCTGTGACTTCCTGAGTTCAGGAGAAGCAGTTTAATTCTTGCCCTGGACAAAACTCATCTTGTTGCAGGACTGCCCCCAAGTTAAGATCTTCTGAAGCACAAGCATTCCAGGACCATTAGACCTGCTGCGGACCGATTAGGGTGATGGTCAGTTTAGGGTATCGGAGTTGTCTCGAACCCAGGAATAGAGAGACAGCTCCAAGTTCCACACAGTGTTTTCAAAGGTATTTTTGTAGGGGTGAAAAAGCTTCTCTTGGCTACAAAGCATCCTTCCTCAGTGACAACAGCTCCTGCTCTGGGTGCAGGTAGATTATCCAACCCAGTGATGCTGGGTGGTGATCCAGGGTACCAGGGGGGAACCTTTGGGGTAACAATCACGTAACCCACTTCCTATTAAAATAAAGTGTTTCATAAGGCTTCTCAGGAGTTCCAGTGGGATGCAATGGTCAGATATATATACTCAATCCTGGCTTTCCTCATCCTAAGACACTTTCCTGTCTCACACCCTGGAGAGTTAAGAGCAGGGTGAGGAAGAGAAGTGGACAAAGATATGCCTGAAAATAGTCCTGGATCCTAAGGTACCCTGGTCCCATGAAGAAAACATTCACTGAATCATAAGAACTTTCCCCAAATAAACCACCAGCTGGTAAGGCTTTATCGCAGGCTCTTCTGGGGGAAGTCAGGCTAAGGTGGCATGCATCAAAAAATGTTAGATTTAATTAATGTGACCATTAATATTTTATATTTTTCCCATCTAGATATTCTGCAGGAAATTCAGTCACCTACCAAATATTTCTGGGACTTTCTAGAAACCCTCATTTCATTCTCTGCAGGTGCAGTAGTTTTTGGCATGATGGCCATTCCTCTTTCCTTCTCTGTATTTCTTATCTGTGCTATCCCAGCCTTCTCTGGCCTGCTTCTGCCCAAAATAGGAGCACAGTGACTCTCCACACCCCCTTTACTCCCTGGGTACCTCTAATCCAGGACTTTGTAGGTAGGAGAGAGGCAGACTCTTTGGGATGCTCCAACCTCACCAAATAAAGATGTTCCCTTTTTCTTGGAAAAAAGAGTGAACACACTATGGCTGTTAAGTAAATGATACTACGGTCTGTGTGTTCTTTCCAGAAGATACATCTTGTATGTTTTAATAAGGGATGAGAACAAATAACAGTTTCTGGAGGCAAAGAAGGCAGTTGATTTATTTCCCCTCATTTGAGAGGATGACTCAAGAGACCAGGCTTTTGTTGTTATTTTCACATGAAATAACCCCAGATCCATCCTCAGGACCCCTATCACTCCCCTGGGCTCTGTTCTTAACTCCATCATTTCCTGAGTGGCTGATTAGATTCATGGTGTAACTACCCTTTCCAACTACACTTCCATCACAATTGCTGTCTTAAAACACAGATCAAATTATTGCCCTGTGTGACTTAAAATCTGTCAATGGGGCCTTACTTTACAGAGAGTGAATGGCCTCTGCATGAGCCCCAGGGCCCCTGATGATCAAAGCTCTGTCAATTTCCCAGCCTATCTTTCTCTACTTCTCTTAACATTCAGCTTGCACTCAGCATCAATAATACTTGTGAACTTGTTAGAAATTCAGATTCATAGATCCACTTTTGACTTAATTCAATCAGAAATGTTGGGATGAACCCATTCATCTGAACTTTAGTAAACTCTCCAGGACTGTCTATGCAGCTCAAGTTTGGCAGCTACTTACCTAAGCCAAGAGGGCTGTTCTTGACCCCCTCGTGTGTCTGGAAATTCCTCTCTAGCCTGAAGGAGTCAGTTTGTTCATCACCTTTTCCGTGAAGCCTTCTCTGCCTTCATCTGGCAGTGTTTACCACTCCTTCCCAGTGCTCACACACTTTTGTTGAGAAAAATAATCTTCAGCCTTGCAGTTTACTTGTTCATCTCTCTTGCTAGACTGTGGGATGCTTGAGCGAACAGAGTCTCTCCAAACATTTGTTTTAACTTCTCTAGCTCTTGGTCTCTTTATCCATCTGTCTATCCATCTGTCTTTCCACACAAATGTACACCACCCTCACAACTTCTATAATGAAGGAGATTGCAGAAGACATTAGGAAGCCAATGTTAAAAGTCCATTAGCCATTTTTATCTACTGGACTCACTATTGACTGCCATTTCCTGTGCCCCCAATCACTATGTGGTATAGCCAGTGTTGTCCCAGACATCAGTAATAGATCATCCTTAGTGCTTGAGGAAAGAGGACATGTTCAAAAAAGGATCAGCTGCTGGCACAAAGACAAGTTTGCTCTGTGATTCTGACTCTTTTTTTTGAATGGATCAATAGAAATTTATAGCTGGTTGTTTTCTCTTCAGTCTTCAAGCTACTCTTAGTAAAGCTTAAGCCACTTAAAGAAACCTTGGAGTTTTCTATTTAGGGATACTCATCTATATATAATGTAGGAACAGGTTTTTCTACCTGACTGTGGTCTAGTTCTGGACAAAAGAGGACTTATGTAGACTCAAAAAAGGAAGGTCCCTAGAGAGTTGGGTTACATGGAGGAACAAAGACCCACCTTTATCATTATTTGCTATAGTTCTACAGAGGTTGGTAGTGGCTTCCAGTATTGGCAATCTGGATGGAGGTCTCCTGCTGCTGAGAGGGGACAATGGTCAAGGCCTCCTAATTGGTTAATGGGCCAAGTCACTGTATTTCCTCTAATAAGTATCCCTAGTGTTCAGGGCAGTGCCCAAACATAGCAGTTTCTAAAGAAATCATGGCTGAGGTTTACTAATTGTGAATTCCAGGCTTGTTAGGTACCATACCACATGAAGTCATTTACCTTTATCCTGCTGTTTGGACTGGACCTTAGACTTTCTTTGGGAAAATCTTAATTTAAAAAGAGAAGCAGACAGCCTGCAGCTGCATTAAAGTTTTTCTCCAGACCAGAAGCTTTTCTATAAACCAATTGATGAGATAGCAGATGGCAATGTTATAAACCTTTGAGCACTAAGACTTAATAGAAACCATAGTCAACTACAGTAATGGACTTTCTTATAACCCAAATTGATGCTTTTATTGTGTTCTGATGGGCTTGTCACTTGTTCTGCCTTGTCATTCATTATGACAAAAAACACTGTAATTATATGTATTGAACAATAAATCTTTAGCCAGTATCCTTTAGAGATATAATTTGTGTAACTGAATACCCTCTGTTGAGTATTGCTTTAAGAACTAAAAAGGGGGAAAGAGATGACTCTCACAAATCCAGGATTTTTCTGAATCAGTGTGATTTGGGTTATAATAGACTGCAATGAGAGAGCTAGTATATCCTACAATACTTTATAGTCAACAGAGCTCATCTGGGTCCTGGCAGTCAGGAATTCTGGGACACAAAATCTCTCCAGTAAAACTCTTAATTTATGCCTGTAATAGGCCGATTAAGGATGTGGCAGTGGAGTGATATGATTATCAGCTCAGCTTCTTCAAGCTGAAGTTATAGATCCCAAGAGCCACATATTCTGCGTCTGTTTGCTGCTACCTGGGTATGCACTCTGCACACGTACAGTGAGTGAATAGATGCCCCTCTGTGGAAGGTACCTGAGATTAATAGGGAAACCTGCTTTTTGTCAGGTATTATAATCAGAAAGATGAAACTTCCCTCTGTAATATAGTTTTTGCTTCTACTTTCAGGACGCTGCAATTAAAGACCTGGACAGTGGATGGGGACATGAATAATGGTGGCGCCCAGTATTAGCACAACACTTCATTCATCACCACTGAAGGGCAAATGCATAACCCTTGAAACATCCCTGGAAAAGGGAAGGGAGAGGAAGTACAAACTCTTGGAAAGTGATTTACCAGTCAGCGAGGATGTAAGAGTCTCCATGTTAGAATGGACTGCACTTTTTCAACTTTAACATATATAATGACATTTATAAGGTGACTGTTAAGTGGAGTTGATTAATCACACAACTGACATGTGGTTATTTTCTAAGCAGGTATTTTCCCTTCATGTATATGCGCTCCCTATTTCTTGGGATGCTCTACACCACCTACACTGAATAGAAAGGAGAAGGTGAGGTCCATGTAATGAAAAGAAATTCAGTTTGCTGTGAGTGATGAGTCTGATCATGGTTTCAACTCAATGTGAATTTGATTTTAATTATTGTCTAATTGTCCTGAAGATTCCAAAGAACGCGGAGTTGGCAATTTTCAGTTCAGGTCAGAATAAACAGGAATGGCTTGACTTTAGAAAGAGTAGTGACATTTGTATATGAACTAGTTCCCCAGGGAGCTGTGACATTGAGATCACCCCCAATATGTGGGCAACAGGATCAGCTCCAGGTTCCACCATAAATCTGAAGTTGCTCCTGTACATCCTACCACCTTGGTCCTGGAACTGTAAAAAGATCACAAGGTATTCCTGTTGGGGAGAAGCTGGGGGAGTTCAAGTCAGGGGGTTTAGCCTCTGGTGAGGTTTTTCCTGGAGGCATTGTCATGGATTAGATTCCCAGAAACCACACACAAAGACTGGTTTGGACATGAGAACCCTAGTAGTAGGGAATGGGAAATTGATGGAAAACCACAGATTGAATTTCCAATACTTATCAGTGATCCTGTATAGCACATGTTATCAGACAGACAGGCTTTGCCCTCTGTACTTTTGCGTGGGTTAGCACTGCTGAGATTCAGTTCTAAGATCTAGATTCTCAGCAAGTTCTTTGTCATAGGCATTTTTGCCACCTCCCTAATTGGCTGTAAAGCAATGTTGCCCTGTAAGAGATAAAATTTTGAAAACTAAAAGAGGGGTATTACTAAAAATAGATATAATGAAACATGACAACTTAACAAAATGAAATAGACCTTTTTACTTGTTTTGCTAAATTTTTTCCTCTGTTAAGAGAGATATCAGTTTCCAAAGAGTAGGATGCATGTTTGTAACTGAGCTTTGTACTGCACTGTGAAAGTCTTCTACATTGCAATTTGTTCTTGGCATTTTGTCACACATCCCTTGAGAGTCATTCCAGAGTTCTTTGGGAAATGTGGGTACGAGGCCCACGGCTTCTGTCCCCTGCCATGTAATGTCTTTCAAACTGAGAAGTCAATTCTTGAGGAAAATCATCGTCATCCGTCAACTTGATAAAGCCATTAATAATGTCCGTAACTGGGAGAAACGCTAACAATGTAATGCATTTAATTTTCCTGCTAAATTCGGCATCTGTTCCATAAATTCGGTAAAGACAGCATTAAAGAACAAGCTGTTGTATCTAAATTAGCTAAAGAATTGATAATTAATGCTCTCAAAGTCTGTTGTGAATGACTAGCCTCTTTTTTTTTTTTTTTTGTATTTTTCCTAGCCTGGTAGGCTTTGGTTTTGATGGATGTGAAGGGTTGACCGTGATTGCAGATGGATTTGCAAAGTCTGTTATTTCCTAGTATAGTATGCAGTCTGGCTTTATCCCCTTCTAATTTACTCCTCTTGTATGCCTTATCACCCTATTTTATGTTGATTTAATATACGCAGTTCTCACCATCCATTATTTTAAGACCACCACATCTTCTTGTCAGCCGATAGACCAAACTTGAAACCAAAGTGTCTCACCAAACTGTCAAGCAGTTGTATTATCTTTCACAACAGAGGTGCCTTATGGCCGAGTAGTTCTACTCCCTGAAAAGTGTTTGCAGAGGCAAACTGACCTCTGGGTCTGTGGGCTTCCAACTTCCTGGGAAGACACAGCTCTATTCGACTCCATTCGAGTGTCCTGCTGACATTGGTGGCCAACTGCGCCACGAGATTGTAGAAGAAAGTTACAGGGCTGACAACTTTTTGGACTTATTTGTGTAGCTTAGCCTTCTAATTTTGGTTTCTTTGAGCTGAGAAGGAGAATATGGTCAGAAAGAAGAGTGGCAGCACTCTGAAGGTAAAATGGGGCTAGAAGCAGCCCCTTTTTCTGTTCCTGGAAGTGTTGTCATCTCTTTGCTGCTTGCTGAGATCTGGAGGCTACTCTGGCCAGTCCAAATGTTTCTCTTGGTTTCTGACTCAGCTCTCCTTGGAGTTGAAACTTGATATAAAGTCACAATAGCCTGAATTGCACATGCTGTTTCTTAGGCTTCCCCAGGTAGTACCTTGTTTGGAAAGAATTATAACTGAAAGGGAAATGAATCCCCTCTGGCCCAAAACTTAACTTAGAAAAGCTCATATGGGTAAGCTCTTTTTTTTTTGTTTGCCATTTAAATAAATCCACTGGTGGAAATCAATATTTGTTGAGTATTAGGGAAAGCTAGGTAAACAAAGCTCTACATATTTATTGCAAACAGAAACACCCTTGAGGTTCTCTAGGGGAATTGAGGAGTGGGAGAGGGCTTGTCACTTCCTGCATAGAGAAAATCAGCAGTTTCATTAGTTTAGATGTAAACAGATTTTTCTCTAAAAATAGTAGTTACTGAAAGCTTGCCTAATTTATGCCCCTGACCAGGAATATGAAGCATCCAGAATATTACATACAAATAACATTATTAGGGATAACTCTCACTTCATCCTCACCCTCTAAAAGTATCAAAAAGGATAAAAGGAGCTCCTGACATTCAAGAACTGGGAGGACACTTACAAGTAGGCCACAGTGTTCTGTTGGACATAAATAATCACACAGAAGATCGATATCAGATCAGGGCATTCTGTGACTGTGGTGAAGGGACAGAAAAAACAAATGATAAGACTTGATAACTTTGTCTAAGTCCAGACAAAAGGACACAAAATATCTCAAATATTCTCCCATCTTGGTTAATATGGGTGGCCATTACAGCTCAAGCCTCAATTCATATCTCTTGCCACACAGGTAAGTTTTATTCAATTCATACTTCTTGCCACACAGCTAAGTTTTATTAAGGTAACTAAACTACAGTTGCTCTCATTTCCTGATAGAACCCAACTTTTGGAAATTTGAAACTTTTCACTTAGAAGAGAAAGTAAAAAAATGGAGAAAGAGTGTTCCTTTACTTCTTGTGTCATTAATTGTATCCTAAGATATTTAAACATAAAATAGCGTTCCTTTCTCTCCATATCCATGCCACCACTTGTTGTTGCCTGTTTGTTTGTTTGTTTTTTTGATGTGGGCCATTCTTACTGGTGTAAGGTGGTATCTCATTGTGGTTTTGATTTGCATTTCCCTGATTGCTGGTGATGCTGAGCAATTTTTCATCTGCCTGTTGACCATTTGTATTTCCTCTTTGGAGAAGTGTCTTTAGGTCTTCTCCCCATTTTTTGATTGGGCTTCTTGTTTTGTTTTTGTTTAGTTGTGTAAGTTCCTTGTGGATCTCCATTATTAAACCCTTATCACTCTTGTGGAGGGAAAATTTTTTTTCCCATTTGGTTGGATTTCTTTTAGTTTTTTCTGTTGTCTCTTTTGCTGTACAGAAGCTTTTTAGTTTGATGTAGGCCCATCTATTTATGTTTTCCTTCATTTTTTTGCCATCTGAAGATGTTTCTACAAAGGAATTACACCTGCTGGTGGGAATGTAAACTGGTCCAGCCACTATGGAAATCAGTGTGGAGGACTCTCAAACTAATGAAAATGGAACTACCATTTGACCCAGAAATCACTCTTCTGGGAATCTACCCAAAGGAGACCTCAGTATGGGTACAAAGAGACATCTGTGCTAGGATGTTTATTGCAGCACTGTTTATAATAGCAAGGACATGGAAACAACCCAAATGTCCCAAAAGAGACGAATGGATGAAAAAGATGTGGTATATATACACAATGGAATATTGCTCATCAATTAAAAATGACAAATTTGATAAATTTATGGTAACATGGATGTATCTAGAAGAAATCATATTAGCAGAAATGAGTCAGAAAAAAAAAGGCAGAAACCAAATGGTTTTACTAATATATGGAAAACCAAACAAAAGTACACAACAGGAGCATGGGCGGGGGGGGATCAGCTGTAGTGGTTAGGGAGGGGAGGTAGTGCATGACCCCCAGGGGATTAAAATGATGTGAAATATATATATAAATTAAATTATTTAAAAAAGTCAAAAAGAAAGAAATAAACATAAAATAGCACTTCAGATCCATGTTATTAATTTTATTAATGTTATTAAATTTTTAATCTTTTATTTTCAAGGATAAGCCCTGTTTCACTAAACAGATTTTAAATAATGTCTTCTTGCTTGTCTTCCCTCTTAACCTCCCTCATTTCTTCCTCCCCCCTTCTCTCTTTTTTATTCCTTCACTTTCTCTGTTTTCTGGATTGAATTTTATGAGAAAGTACAGGCTGCAAAGAATCCTCTCAAATCTTGAGAAAATTATTGTGGTTAGTAATACTGTTAGTAATACTGAGTTGTTTATCTGTTTTTCACATTAAACTCTATTGTCTAGGATCACTGAACCAGAGTAAATTGAACAGATACATGGTCAAAGTGTTAGTGTAACTGCAACAAGAGCTATGAACACAATTTCTGAGTGCCAGAGAGACTATGGGTCAAGGTTTCGTCTTGTCATTTGGGATTAGAGATATAGTCTCTATGCTTTGATATTTCCCAGAGCTTTGCAGGCAGCCTCTGCCTGTGCTCTTGAATCTGGTAACTCAGGAGAGACACACGCGCTGTATTCTCTGTCCATTTCTCAGGTCACTTTAGGTGCCACATACAAATTCTTTTGTTCCTCAGTCAAACCCAAAACTCATTTGCAAGCTGATCTGTGCAAATTATTTCCATTTGACCTCCCTCTGTCACCAGACATTTGTAGATGTTTTTGTATTTCAGTTTGGAGCCATTTGTTATTAATAAAACATTTATCATGCTCACATGCATATGGATTTCTGATCAATTTGGCTTACTTTTGAAATAAGAGACTGCTCTTGAATTAGAAGTTTCTTATGAAATATTAAGTCTGTGCTAATGACTTATTACTTAATTACTTTTCACATGGACCAGGTTTGGTTTATGGCTTGGTAAATGTCAAGGGTACTAGTTACAGTGATTTTGAGAGATCTTAATAGTTTTCTGAATTTGGGCAGGACCCATCTGGCCGCTTGAAGATGTCAGCATATGGATCATTGCATGTCTAGTAAACACTTGATAGACTAAAACTATAATTTTCAATCTCAAAGGCAGGTTTTCTATTAGTTCTTTGTAGTTGGAAGTGTATCTTAGAGCAGATGTTTTTTTCTTTGGTCTGGATGCAAGTGACATAGGAGGAGCAGGGTAAATTTGACTTTCCTTGTGATGGTCTTTGGTCCAGAAGATAAAGACCAAGTATCATGGAAAACAGTGTAGAATCCTCACAGTAGAAAGCTCTTTTACGAATGTGGAAAACGTCTATGTAAGCTATTACATTAAAACTACAATAAAATGACACGATCTAATTTTAGCTGAGAAAAGTTGATGTTTTGAAGACTTTTGTCTTTGTTTTGAGTTTCCAGAAGGTTCATTTGCATGCATGAAAAGGAGTGCATTATCCACATTCCATCATTCTCTGTATGTAGTATCTTGATGCCAAAACAACATGGAATGCTTTTAAGACAGAGCTTAAAAAACACAGACACTTGTTAACTTGTAATGAACAATAAAATGTTACTGTATTTTTAGAGTCTCTTATTGCTTAAATCACAATGTTCTCCTTATGGTCTATAGTCACTTGTGTTATACTAGTCTCTCTTCTTATGTAAAAATGGACAAATGTGTTTGTGTTCATATATATATATATATACATACACATACATGTATATACATACATATATATGGTTTTGTTATTCCAGTGTTCTGTGAGGAAGATAGATGCTGTTCTCCTTGGTAAAAGAAAATTAAGAGTATATCATGAATCATGAAAGTTCTGAAAATTGATCCTACATGTAAACTGATAAGCTAGCCTGTTACTGCTTTCGGCACGCTGTCAGGACACATGAAACTTGGTAGTCAAAGACAAAGGCAACATAGCAAGCATAATGTTGCCACCATTTGCTAATGCTCACCAAGTCCTGTGAGTGTCATAGATGAACCCAGGTGGATACTGAACATGCAGTAGGTTGTGATACAGGAGGAAGATTTGTTATTTTCATGGTGACTGTGAAGAAAACCTACTCTTTGTCTGGGTGGGAACTTTACCTTATCCTTAAAAGTTGTGTGCTGCAAAAATGAACCTGAGAAATCACCCCAATAAAGAAGGCACAAACATGACCTTGTTATAGAATGAGTGAGGATGTTCAGGGTCCATGGGATTGCCTCTCCAACAGAGTGAGGAGTGGTTGAGATGGTCTCAGACTTCCAGGGAAGGGATTGCAGAGCTAAAGTTCAATCTAGGTTTTCTAATTCTAGCTTCAGTACTTTTTCATTAATGCTAATTAATGTTAATTACTGTTAATGTCACTAATGCTAATACTTATATTAATACTGAAATGAATGCAAAATACCAATAACCAATAATTTATGGAACATTAGCCCTACATCAGAGACTGTGGTAGCTTCTTTATATATATCATCAGTAAGTCTTGTCACATTCCTCCAAAGTAGGTACCATGTTCTCCTCTAACAGGTGAGTGGAGATCACAAGGGGTGTGGAAAGTGATTGTGGGTGCTGTAGTGGAAGAACTACAGGAACTACACCTGAGGGGAGAAATAAAGTACTGTCCAAAAGTAACAACGATATAAGTAACTTAAAAAAAATTGAAAAAAAAATACCCAAATGACTTTTTCCTATAAAGAGCAGGCTGCAGGGTGTGAGAAAGGACAATGAGAGAGATTGCACAGGCAGAGGCTGAGGGCTTACTGGAAGCATGGCCAGTAGCAGTTTATTACCTTGGTAGTCAACTTTTTATAGAGCCGAGAGGATATTTTACGACCAGTCAGATGAGTGACTAATGTACAATTAAATTGGGTAAAATATTAGTTCCTGTGAGATAATGGGGGCAGGGGATTCGCCCATAAATTTGTATCTCCCAAAGAATGCTTCTTAAGGTAAACCATTGGAGGAATGTGACACTGCTGCTCACCAGAGGTCAATCATGCCATTCCTTCTTCAGTGTTCTGAAGACAGGTAAGAGTGGAATGAAGTTTTCTTCATTACCTGCGTGAGACCTGATCGCTCTCAGCTTGCAACCTCTAACACTTTGCTATGCTCACCACAGCTTAGTCTTCAAGGCTAGTGCCACCTTCCAAAGCCCAGGCTGTCTCTTGTGGGTATAATTGTAGTGGTGCCAGAAATTCTCTATATTCAAATGATCTCCTTCATAGTCTTACCAATCCTTGAAACCCTCACTGTCAGAGATCTGGTCTTTTGATTTAAAAGTTTGTTTCTTAGTATGGAGATTCCTCAAGATATTAAAAATAGATACATTATATGATTCAGCCATTTGGCATGTATTTACTTTAAGAATACAAAAATACCAATTGGAAGGAATATAGGTACTCCTTAGTATGTTGCACTGTATGTAATAGCTAAGTTATGGAAGCAACCTATGTGCCCAATTACAGAGGAGTAGATTAAAAAGATGTATATAAATACATGATGGAATATCACTCCACTATAAAAAAGATGAGGTTTTACTATTTGCAACATGGAACTGGAAGTGATTAAATGAAATAAGTCTGGAAAAAGACAAATACTGAATGATTTAACTCATGAGGAGTATAGAGAAACAAAACAAAGAAAGCTAAGCCAAGACAAAAGCTAGAAATATGACTGTAGGGGAGGGAAGAGGGAATGGAAACAAAGTGGGGAGGAGGCTCAGTAGTCTGTGGTAAAAGACAGCAGGTGCTTTGGGGGTGGTGTGGTATGGTGACACACATCTGAGTGGCTGTGGTTCTTTTCTCCTAAATCATATACAGTGATGTAAACAAATGTCAAATGTTTATAATAAATAATTAAAAGCAAATAAAATTTGTTTCTTATTTAAAATCCAAATTCCTTGACAAAGTAACAGTGTCATATTAGTCATTTTATTTTTTAGAATGAAGAAGTTGGAAAGGTTCTTTTGTGTTTGTAAGGAATGATGGAGTGGAAAGAGAATATGAGGATAATAGGTGTTATTTTGGGGAGAGGAGGGGGTACAACAAGGGGAAAGGCTAAGGATTGAGAGAAGGTTGGGCTAATAATAGAAATGCTGTCAACCTTAGCATTAGGTCAGTACAGTTCATGCTTCAATTTGTTGTACCTAGTGGTTGGGTGTTAAAAATGAAGTCATGTCAGTCTTTTAAAAATCATAAGATAGCTGACCTTGACTGTCTCAAATCTCTACTTGTATAGAGGCAGTTTTACAGTCCCCAGTGGTATGGACTTTGTAATAAATTGGTCTGGGTTTAGTCCAACTTTATTCATTTTTCAGGTGTGTCATTATATATATATCTTGCTAAATATTTTTTTCATTTGTAAATTGGGATAATAATAGTTTTATAAAATTAAATAACAATGTAGTTAAAGCACCTGGAAGAAAACTTAACATATAGTGATCACTTGATAATAATAAATTACTGTTATATGTTCTTATTTATGCCATCTAAAGTTTCTTTTGGAGTCAGAGATAACATAAAGTAAGACTATTTAAAAAGCATAATCTCTACTTTATTGTAGTTTAATATTGATAGTGTCTTATGATTTTTGACTTAATGAAATCCCCAAAATAACTGAGAAATGCTCAATTAGGTTCAATAGATTGTAATGCCATTTTATCTCCTGAATAAGTTATAACTAATTAAGAATAAAATTCATTGCCGTTTGGTTATGAAAGCAGTTGTTTTATTGTTTTAGCATTTGGAAGTTCCTATTTTGAATCAGTATTGTGCTGGGTTCTGAGGGAGGGCACCACTGTAAAAAATAGATGCTATAACCCCCCCTTCCCCGAACACACATCTCTCTAGTCTTGCAGAAAATACTGAGATGAAAAGATTAGTACTATTTAATATAAGAATAAGAACTGTAGAAAGAAAAATCATACCTCCCAGAAATAACTTTTTGTTCATAATTTTGATTCTTTCCCTCCATCTTGTCATATATTTTTAACATATGTATGTGTAATTTGTATACTGATTTTTTCCTTAACATATCATGTACATTCAATATTAAATAATTTTAGAAAACATGGCTTTCAAGGCTAATATTATATGCTATGCATGTATCACCATTGATTTCACTATCACTCCCCTATTGTAAATTTAGAGTACCAGTTTTTCGCTAGACAATACTTAAAACTTGTTAAATTTCTTCTCAGTAAATTTTTGTTACCTACTGTGATTTCTGCAGTATAACTACTCCTTAAAAAAGTATAGATGATATATAAATATCACTACATATATAAATGTATATAAATACATGTATAAGTTCAGATAATATGTAAATATCAGAAAGGGAAATTATTACTTTAAAGATGGATAACCTTTGCTAGATTCTTTGCAAAAAGTTTTTATCAGTATACACCATGAGTAGTATAAAAAGTATGAATTATGTTGCATTTTAAATAATACTTTATCTTTGCCAATTTTATAAATAAAATATCACATGTTTTAAATTTTTGTTTCTTTGGTCATTGAGGTGCACTTTTTTGTTTATATAAGTTTTTATTTTAGTTATTTGAATGTAATTAAGTTTCTGTATCTTTTTTATCATTTGAATTGTTTTTGGTGAATTACCTCTTTTTGGTGAATTATTCTTTTTATTGCCATATTTATTCTTTCCCTTGTTGCAATTTATATAGTAAGAACATTAAAACACTTTCATATTGTTGTGTGCAAGATGGCTTTGTTGGGGCTGAGATGTGATGGCCTTAGCTCATCACTTGTGAACATTTCCCCTCCCTCAGTTCCAGCAAGGCCAACTTGGTCCATTGGTCCCCATTGTCAAAAGGCCTACCAGCCTCCCCTGACCTGTGTGTAGTCTGGGCTGGGTTTTTCCCCCTTTTATATCTGTCTCTAGGATTCAAAAGTGGACCAATCATGTATGAACCTAATGGACTAATTAAGTTCAAGCTCACTTCATTTGTTCATTATACAGATTGAAACATGGAAAATGAGCTCTTTGGTGTTAAACCGTCCAATTGAAAACAGTTCAGTCAGACTTGTAGCATCCTGGACACTTCAGGGGATGTAAGACAAATAAGAACCGGCTTGATTCATTCAGCTCTTATCCTTTGGGCAAGAAGGATTCATTGAACCAATTAAAAACATGTTTTATTATTGAGTATACATATTTTTCTCACATTACTGTCTATTTCTCTGACCACGGTATCAGCTGTGACTTGTCATCAGGAGTACCTTGTGCTCATCCTTCCCATTTGCCTCCCTCACTCCCTTGTTCCTTACTGTTTGCTTCAGTTCTGTTATTAGCTTACTAGTTTTAACTTTTTCTTGTCCTTTTGTTTGGTTTCTCTATATTCTAGATAGTAGACCATCCAGTATTAATTTTTTTCCTTCTAATTTCAGCTCGCAAAATTCCTTCCAACTCCATGTTGCCACAAATAACAGGAATTTATTTATTTTTGTTTGTTTTTTTAATCATTGAATAGTACTTTGTTGTGCAAATATACCACAACTTTTTGATCCAGTCATCTGTTTTGGGCATTTGGGTTGTTTCCATATCTTGACTATTGTAAAAAGTG
The DNA here is from genome assembly GCA_004024945.1 of Uropsilus gracilis. Classification (NCBI taxonomy): domain Eukaryota; kingdom Metazoa; phylum Chordata; class Mammalia; order Eulipotyphla; family Talpidae; genus Uropsilus; species Uropsilus gracilis. The sequence goes on along the minus strand of PVHY01001874.1, from coordinate 5,144 downwards.
CTGTAGTAAACACTGGAGGGCAGGTTTCCTTTCAAATTAGTGTTTTTATATCTTTTGGGTGGATTTCCAGAAGTGCAATCACTGGATCAAATGGTAGCTTAATTTTTAGTAATTTGAGGGTCCGCCATACTGCTTTTTATAGTGGTTGGACCAGTTTGCCTTCCCACCAGCAGTGTAAAAGTGGCCCTTTTTCTCTGCATCCTTGTCAGTACTTGTTGCCCATTTTTTGGATATGGGTCATTTTTTGATACCCATGTAAGGTGGTATCTCTGTGGTTTTGATTTGCATTTCCCAGATTATAAGTGATATTGAGCATTTTTTCATATAGCATTTCATATAATGTTGTTGCATTTCCTCTTTGGAAAAGAAGAAATTCTTCTGCCCATTCTGCTTTTTTTGTTGAGTCATGTGTTTGTAGATCATTGATATCAATCCCTTCTCAGATATATGGAGTTAAATTTCTTTTCCCATTCATCAGGTGTCTCTTTGTTTTGGTTATTGTTTCTTTTGCTGTTTGGATGCTTTTTAATTTGATGTAATCCCAGCTGTTTATGTTTCCCTTGATTTTCTTTGCTTCTGTAAATGTGACCTGAAAGACATTTCTGAAGTGTGTGTCATGGAGTATTTTCTCTATATTTTTGTCTATATATTTTATGGTTTCAGCTCTTAACTTCAAGTTTTTCTGTTTATTTTGAGTTGGTTTTATATGGTCTGAGGTAATTGCCTAGTTTCAATCTTTTGCATATAGTGATCAGTTTTCTGAAGAAACTGTCCTTGTTTCAATCTATATTCTTTGCTTCTTTGTTGTAGATTAGTTGACCATACATGTGTGGTTTTATTTCTGGCCTTTCAGTTTAAGTCCATTGGTCTGTGTGTCTGTTTTTGTTGCAGCACCATGCTGTTTTATTTATTATGACTTTGTAGTTTAAAGTTTAAATTTAATACTTCTATTATCTCTCCTTTTGGTCAGGAGAACTTTGGCTATTTTGAGTTTTTTTTTGTTATTCCATATGAATTTCAGTAACATTTATTTTATTTCTTTGAAGAATGTTTATTTGAATGAATATTTATTGGAATTGCATTGAATCTGTAGATAGCATTTGGTAGGATTACCATTTTGATAATGTTAATTCTTCCAATCGATGAACAAGGATTATCTTTCCATTTCTTTGTGTCTTTTACCAATGTTTTATAGTTTGTAGAGGTACTGATTTTTTGCATATAAGAAAACTACTGATTTTTGTATGTTGATTTGTAACTGGCTACTTTACTGAACTGGTTCATTGTTTTCATAAGTGTTTTTCCATAGATGTTTTAGAGTTTCCTGTATATGTCATCATGTCATCTGCAAATAGTGATGATTTTACTTCTTTTCCTGTTGGATTCTTTGTATGTCTTTCTCTTGCCTTACTGCTCTACCTGGGACTTCCCATATTATGTTGAAAAACAGTGGCAAGAGTAGGCAGCCTTGTCTTGTGCCCAGTTTTAAAGGGAAGACTTTCTTTTTTTCATTATTTAGGATGACACTGTCTGTGGGTTTGTATTATTCACTTTTATTATGTTAAGGTATATTCCTTCTATCCCAAGAACTTTGAAGACCTTCATCACAAATTGATTTTGAACTTTGTCATTTGCTTTTTCAGTGCCTATTGATATGATCATATGGTTTTTCCTTTTCTTTTTAAGTGTTAAATTACATTAATTGATTTTTGGTGTTGAACCATCCCTATTTTCCTGGGATAAATCCCACTTGATGATGTTGTATTATCTTTTGATGCATTGTTGGATTCTGTTTGCTAGGGTTTTTGTTGAGGAATTTTTGCATTTGTAGTCATTAGGGAGATTGGCCTGTAGTTTTCTCTCTTTGTGTATCTTTGTTTGGTATTGGTATTATTGTGATGCTGACTTTGTAGACTGTATTTGATAGTATTCTTTCTTATTTGTTTGAAAGAGTTTTTGTAGGGAGGCACCAGTTTGTCATTTAGAACTCATTTGTTAATCCACCCATTATAGGGTTTTTGATTTTGGGGAGGGTTTTGTTACTGCTTCAGTTTTGCTGCTTGTGATTAATTTGTTCAGACTTTTAATGTCTTCTTTATCTAGTTTTGGGTGATTGTATAGTTTTAAAAATTTGTCCATCTTGTGAGGATTGTTAAATTTATTTGCATATAAATGTTCCTAGTAGTTTCTGATTATCATCTGGATATTTATCTTATCTATTGTACTTCTCACCTTTGATTTATGATACTATTCGAGTTTTCTCCCTTTTCTTTGTGAGCCTGGCTAGATGTTTGTCTATTTTGTTTATTTTTTTATGGCATCTGCTTTTTGTTTGCTTGATCTTTTGGATTGTCTTAATTTCTATTTCACTCATTTCTGCTTGAATTTTTATTTTTCTACTTTTGGATTTTTTGTTGTTCTTTTTCTTGTTGACTTTTTCATATATGAGTTTAGGGTGTTTCTTTGAATTCTTTCTTGTTCTTGATGTGGATATGCATGGCCATATACTTTCTTATTATTACTGCTTTTGCTGTGTCCCATACACTCTGAAAGGTTGTGTCCTCATTGTCACTCATTTTAAGATATTTGTTAATTTTGATTTCCTCATTAATCCAGTTGTCTTCCATTAGTTTGGTTTCAATCTGCATGAAATTGGAGTGTTCTTTGCTCTTTTAATAATAGATTTCTAATTTCATGCCTTTGTGGTCATAGAAGAGTTTTGGTATGATTTCAGTGTTTTTGTATTTGCTGATGTTTTCTCTTTTGACCCCATACATGGTCAATCCTGGAGAATGAGCCATGTGAACTCTAGAAATATGTGTATTCAGTTTTTTTTTTTTGTTGTTCATTGTATCATAGATGTCTTTTGGGCCCATGTAGTCTAGGTTTTTATTTAGAGCTACTGTGTCCTTGTTTATTTTTTATCTCATTGATCTGTCACTTGTTCAGAGTGGTGTGCTGAAGCCACCCCACTGTTTTTAGAGATAGTAGTAGTTGCCTGATGTAATTTGGTGCTCTTTCACTTGGTGAGTATATATTGATGAATGTTATGTCTTCCTGGTATAGTGTCCTTTTGATCACTATGTAGTGACCATCTGTGTCTTTTGTCACCTTTTTTAAAGTGGAAATATTATGTCTGCCAGAACATCCAAATACAATGCCCCTTTGTACCCACAGTGAGGTCTCCTTTGGGTAGATTCCCAGAAGAGCAATTGCTGGGTCAAATGGTAGTTCCATTTTCATTAGTTTGAGGGTCCTCCACACAGCCTTCCATGGTGATTGGTTTATGTTCCCACCAGCAGTGTAAGAGTGTTCATTTCTCTCCACATCCCCAACACTTGTTGCTGCCCATTTTTTTGATATGGGCCATTCTTGCTGTTGTGAGGTGATATTTCATTGTGATTTGCATTTCCCTGATTGCTAATGATGTTGAGGATGTTTTTGGCAGCACTATTTATAATTGCAAGGACGTGGAAGCAACCCAAATATCCCAAAACAGACGAATGGATGAAAAAGATGTGGTATATATACACAATGGAATATTGATCATCAATTAAAAATGACAAATTTGATGATTTTATGATAACATGGATGTACCTAGAAGAGATCATATTAGCAGAAACAAGTCAGAAAGAAAAAGACAGAATCCAAATTGTTTCACTAATATATGGAACATAAGAAAAACAAAAGGCCAAGAGGAAAAGTCAAAACAAGCTGAAAAATGAACTAAAGTTCACAACTGGGGGGGGGGTAGCAGGTGAGGGAACCATCAGAAAGGGGAGAGGGGAGACAAAGGGATTACAAAGATGTGAAATAATTATCTATATAATAAAATATTTATAAAAATTAATAAAAAAGAAATCTTTTCCTCCAATGAGCTGAAATTTCCTTATTTTCTTTTTAAAATATTCATCTTCATTCCTCAGTTCATTTATTATATTTTTCCTATTATTCTTTTCCTTCTCTGCCTTTCCTCTTAAATCTTTCAGTGTTTTCATCATTATAATTCTGAATTCATTTTCTGTCAGGCCAAGATATTCTTCAGTGTCTATGTTAGTGGTTTCAGTAGATCGACTTTCTTTCTGTGGTGTGTTGTCCTGGGAGGGTTATTTTGATCATTTGTAATTTTCCTTCTCCCCATAGTTTGTGTGCAGGATTGCTCTATTCATGGTGTCCCTGTACCACTGATGCTGGTGAGTATGATTTCTTGGTGGTCTTGCCAGATTTTGGAATTGTTTGCTGAGTGCCTAGGCTGCAGCTGCCTGGTGGTCAGGGGTGCAGGTATGGGTTCCTACAGCTCCTTCCTCAACTCTTATTGATTTGGCCTCATGACAGGTAGGATTTGTAGTCACTCCTACCAGTTGTTGTGGGCTACTGGACTTGGAGAGTGAGGGACCTGCAGTTTCTACCTGGTGTGTATCTGCCAGATGGCTAATGCTAGAGGGCAGGGCTTCCAGGTGACTTCTACAGTGCCTCAGTATTCTACAATGCTGCTATGTGTGAGTTTCTCGTATCTCTTATCTGATTATGCTTCTATTGTGGCAAGTGCTGATGAACAGTAATTTGCCCCAGGAACCCCTGCCTGCTCAATTCCTTAGAGGGATCCTAGCCCAGTTGATCAGCTTCCAGAAAGTAAAATTGAAATAATAAAACAGAAGAAGCAGTTTGGCACTCTATTAGAATATTATTGTCATTAGAACATTCAGAAAAGAAGCCTTCCCAGCCAGGTTGAGGCCGAACTGAGGGTGTTTGAACTGGGGGTGCCTGGCCAGCGGTCTTGAGTGCCAGAAGCCTCCACTTCAGGGCCCAGCTTACGCGGGCTGAGGCTCACGGCAGCTGAGTCTCACTGGCGACAGGGAAACATAAGTCCCTCGCACCGCACCAGAAGCTGGGTGAGAGCTCCGCGGAAGTCAGGTGAGGTTCCCTCCCTGACCGTCCCCTCAGGCGGCTGCGGGTCGCTAAGGCAACGGTCCTGGGACAAAAGGCCCAGTTCAGCATTTTGCAACTGAAAGAAGCCTTCCCAGCCAGGTTGAGGCTGAACTGAGGGTGTTTGAACTGGGGGTGCCTGGCCAGCTGTCTTAACTGCCAGCAGCTTCCACCCCAAACCCAAACTCAGAAATCAAGGATACTCACTACCAGAAGCA